>JACEVL010000209.1:687500-880859 GCA_020284085.1 Aporrectodea caliginosa
AATTAAAAATGTTTAAATAACACAAATAGCAATCCAATCCTCAAATTAAAAAAATATTTTTGGACTCTTAGGGGGGGCGACATCCGCCACTGCATACATACATAATACATACATACATACATAATACATACATACATACATAATACATACATACATACATACATACATACATACATACATACATAATACATACATACATACATACATACATAATACATACATACATACATACATACATACATACATACATAATACATACATACATACATACATACATACATACATACATACATACATACATACATACATACATATACATACATACATACATACATAATACATAATACATACATAATACATACATACATAATACATACATACATACATACATACATACATAATACATACATACATACATACATACATAATACATACATACATACATAATGCATACATACATATATCAATTTGTCCGATGTGGTTGTGGCACAGGGGTTCAAATTAATCTATTAGGACCGCGGGCAGCGAAAGGGTTAAAGCTTACAACAATGCTGTCATTTAATATTTCTTCAGTAAATGGAATTTAAAACTACTGGCGTCGAATGCTCCATACTCATGTCTTTAGTTATTAAGTGCAACAATTTTATTGATCTTATTAAACAACGTAAGAGGTATTACGGAAGTATTTTATAGCAATATTTTGCGTTCTCTAGCACGGCGCGTGAGTGGTGCAGTGCAGAGCTATAATTATATTACCGGTAATATATAGCTCTGGTGCAGTGGTAATCCAGTTGCCTTCCAAGCAGCTTACATGGGTTCGAATCCCGTCTCGCGAATCGTTTTTTGTTTCTTGCTTTGTTTTTCTTGCATCAAATTCCCGTAATCAGTTAGCCTATACCACAGAATAGATAAAGCGTACGCTTTATCTATTCTGTGGTTATACCAAGTTCTCTGCTCTCGGGCAGATGCAAACGTCCAAAGGCGCAACTCCTTTGATGCTAGCCATTGCTAGGCTTCTTCCTTCAGTTTCCTGTATCCATCTAGGGCGATCTAGCACAATAATTTAGGCTATTCGGTTATCATGGGTTATGACATTGTGCATAGCCGACTACCAGAGGCGTAGCCAGGATATTTTGCGCCCGGGGACAAGCTATGAAATTGGCGCCCCCTTCCCGCCCCTCCTCCAGGGTTGCCAGGTCGTCGCGAAAAGCGCGAGTTGGGCTACTTTTCAATGCGCTCGCGACTGAAAATTTCGCCCTCGCGACCTCGCGATATTTGGGCTACTTTTGAATTGTCCCGAGGTCGCGACGGCGACATTATGAATACTCATAAATAATTTGACCTCAGTAGGCTACTGGGTCACTGTTATTGGCTATAGCCTATTATTGTGTAGTGGTGTTCCTTAGTTAGTTATAAATACATGCTTTACGGAGTACGGACTAGCCTACGGTAAGCACTAGCAGCTTCCATCAAAATGTTTACGTCAACGGTTTCATCACGTGCCTTGGCGAAACCAATAAAGGATTATTGACGTACCAACGCAAAAATTTATTAATGTTTTCATTTAGCTGTTCAGCTCGCGACTTTTGGGCTACTTTTTGACGTGATTTCGCGACCAAGCGCTTCCGAAATCTGGCAACCCTGCCCTCCTCGTCACTCCCTGTTTTATTCATTTCACATTTTCCAAATACACTGAATGGCAATTTAAATTTTAGTGAAATAAAATATTAAAAATACCGACTGTTCATTGTGTTTTTGAAAGTCAATTAATTCAAATTAGGCTATACATGAATTTATTTATCAAACAAATATCTGTTGTCGATAAAATAAAAAATATTTAAACACTAGGTTGTTGATATGTGCTACCGTATGTTACGTATCGCTAAACTAACAGACTTCTTTCTTTATGAAATTGTGATTAAGTATTTGCATTCAAACAAAACTACAGCAGCAGAATTGAAATCCAAGATAGGGCCTAGCTGAACTGCTAAGTTCTGAGTGATAGGCCTACTGTCAGTCTGCCTCTTATTGAAAGTTAGCTTGTAATTTTGACCTCGTGGCCCAATAAATAAACAAATCACTGGGATGCAGCAGCCCGATCCAGCGGTCGCCCTGTGTCCATGATGCCTATATATAGTATAATATTTCTTACTGGGGATCATGGATGCAGCCATGGGCGTCAAGAGTCAAGGCGGACCCAGCTAGCTTAACCCTCAGACAGATGCTTCTCCTACAAGGGTTGGCATCATTGGCTATGAATGCAGCTATTCATTCCAGGCGATTAAAAGTTTCCCATACAGGAAAGTTGAAAATTACTATACCTAATTTGTTTATATTATATTTAAAACCAGATACCACTTTTGGTACATTAAGGATAAGATACACTTGAGCTGAAACCGATTCATCATTTTATGAGAAAACGACTTTTCTGATTCTGACTAGCCTAACAATCGTGCATTGTAGGTAGGCTATATCATTTGTAATGAGTATATTATGGTGCCCCTTAGTGCTCAACGTGGCGCCAAAATAATGTCTGACAACTAGTTTGTAACTATAATGAGGTTTGGGGCGCCAAAATTAAGTCTTATAAATTTATTTGGGATAAATTAGTTAAAATAGCATAAAAATCAAGACTAAAATTATTAATTCTAACCCTCATTTTGGCGCCCCTTCCTCTGGCGCCCGGGGACACATGTACCCCCTCCCCCCCTAGCTACGCCTCTGCCGACTACAGGCCCGTCATGCAGTGCTCTGTGCAGGCTATATCAACGCTGATTAAGTTAACTGAATACGGCTTCAGTAAAAAAATAACGAGGGGGGTTGGACGTCGATTTATGTGCAGTTTGGGTGTGAAATGTAGACTTTACTATGGGACCCTAAGAAAGACTAGGGGGGTTGAACCTCCCCCCAACCCCCGGCAATTCTCACCCTGTACGGCTGTCCAGCAGTGGTCTGTCTGTCTTAGCTGCACTGTGATTCGGATCAGCAGGTGACATTACATATGTCTTCTCTTCTTTAAGTTCTCTGCCCTTCGGCAGGTTCCAACTTCCAATGACGCCAATTAACGGGAGTAGGCCTAATCGTAATAATAATATTTTCGTTTATTGCAACAATCCGGTTGACAACCCGCAACCGGTGACAGTGTAGGCTACAATTATGCAATTGAAACAATTCACAAGAACACAAAATTAATGACAGAAGACATAGGCCTAAATCTTTAACAGAACAGACAGCCTGCAATACACGGCGCTATTATAATAGCAGCCTACAAAGCATATGTCTATCCTACGGGACTCGAACTCGGTACCTCTCGCTCTCCATGCCAGTGTGTTGTCCAATGCGCTATCGGGCCCCCTATCGTAGTCTCCAAACTTCTAAAGCACCACTTGAAAGCCAAGCGCTGGGCACCAGCTCATTCACGAGCGCTGTAATTCATGGACTAAAATCGTCAAGTTCAAACGTCGATCAGTGACTTCTTTCCGCCGTCGTAAGAAGTTGGACTAGGCCTACGTCACTGTGTACAGTGCATTTGGCACTTGATTAGGTCCCTATTAACTGCTGGATGCTGGAACCTCTCTTCTCACCAAACGATTTTATTATACCACCAATATCGTTTACTATAGCCTACACACTCGGTTAAGGGCATTTTTGTAAGTACCATGATTGACAACGAAATGACCGTTTTCGAGTTTTACTGCGTGCAATGGACTAACCATAGTTGAGCACTCTTTTAATGCACTCTTTAACCCTAGGGCTACCAAGCTTTTTTGTAACACTGGCTACCAAGGGGTGGTGGTTACCACCACCCCTGGATTTCGTGTTTGGTTTTACATATCATAACTTGTAATATAGCAATGGATTCAGCATTCATTTCTGCACAGAATGGTATATTTAGTTGTACATTATGTGAATGCACCTCGAAATTACATCACTTTTAACAACGGAACCCATTAATTAGCAATATTGTATATTATTGCATAAATTTTGTACTTTTCGGATCAACAAATATAAGATTATGTGTGTTTTGAAACTAATCTATGTATAAAAGATACACAAAATCATCCCTACACATGTTTATATAGTATAAATGTACATCCATACATATATAGGCTATCCATACATATATATCGGTTTACGTTGTAATGCTGTATTCAGCCATTTTCACACAGATTACGCGTATTATTATTTATTTTGATCACTTCCGGTATTCAAAAGACAAAGATGTAGGTATGCAAATGAAGCCCTACATTCCCTCTAAAGAATGGTATCTTTGTTTCTCTTCCAGGAAGACAAATGAATACGCTACAGACAAAAACTAAGGGGGGAGTGCTTCCATTCAGCCATTTTTCACGCATATTACGCGTATTATTATTTATTTTGAGCACTTCCGGTTGTCTCAGGTCAACTCAGTGACCATAGAAATGTAGCCCCACATTCCCTCTATAGAATGGTATAAATTGTGTCTCTTAATATTAAATGACGGATAAGATATAGTCGAAAATCTAAGGGGGTGGTATTAAACTGTGGTATCCACCCCCCCTTGGTACCTCGGGTATATCTTTTGAACGGTGTGAGATATCATCTCACATTTTACCTCAAAACGTGTGTAAATGAACCCCCTACAGCTACCTAAAAGGTCAAATTTTTATTCCATACGGAAAAAGTTTGAGATGAAAAAAACCTAGGGGGGGTGGCAACCACCCCCTTGGTAGCCCGAGGGTTAAATAACATGTTGCAACTATTGTTGATTACGCTAAGACAGACGACCCCAGTCCTTTTCATAAGGTCCCGATTTGGATCAATTCGGAGAATTTCTCTCGACTTCCCATTCACAAAATAAATATTTCCAGCGACAATGACACAATGTCAAAGGTCTAAATCAAAGCCTTTTATGGTCACTTTTGTCATGCATTTGTGCATATATGAGTCAATCAGCAATCAATCAGCCGTTTATTGAATCAACAACAGCACAATTAATTAACAATCAGTCATTTAAAAAAAGAGTTAATCTGCTGATGCTGTCAACAGGACAGCCCCCTAAAGGATAAAATAATCCGCTATTGCAGGGCTGCCCCTTTTCCACATTACATTTACTGATGGCAAGACGATTTTTATGATCATATACCTATAGAAAACTCAACTTAAATAACAATGTTAGGGCTAAATCATAGCCAAACAACTAAATAAAATAATAAAAAAAAACCATTGCAGTACAAGATTTAAACCAAACAAACAAATCAAAAACAAAACAGATTATAATGTTCACAGTTGTACATCTTAAACAATCTTAACTACAGATACAATCTATCGAGTCATATTCTTTTTATGTGTTCAACAGATAATGTTTCAATTGAGCTTTAAATTGAGCCATGTGTAATATATTTATTAAATTTGGAGTCATTATAATTATGCTGACAACTGGATTGTTCGGTATGAGCGCCTGTGATTGGTCGGTATGAGACCGACCAATCACAGGCGACGTCTCATACCGACCAATCAGAGGCGCCTCTCATACGGACCAATCAAAGGCGACGTCTCATTCCGACCTGTGATTGGTCGGTATGAGACGGCGCCTGTGATTGGTCGGAATGAGACGTCGCCTTTGATTGGTCGGTATGAGACGGCGCCTGTGAATGGTCGGTATGAGACGTCGCCTTTGATTGGTTGGTATGAGAGTCGCCTCTGATTGGTCGGTATGCGACGGCGCCTGTGATTGGTTGGTATGAGACGTCGCCTGTGATTGGTCGGTATGAGACGGCGCCTGTGAATGGTCGGCATGAGACGTCGCTTGTGATTGGTCGGTATGAGACGTCTTCTCTCATTGGTCCATTTGAGACGGCGCCTGTGATTGGTCCGTATGAGATGGCGCCTGTGATTGGTCCGCATGAGACGTCTCTTGTGATTGGTCGGTATGAGACGTCGTCTCTCATTGGTCGGTATGAGACGTCGCCTGTGATTGGTCATACCGACCAATCACGAGCGACGTCTCATACCGACCAATGAGACGGCGTCTCATACCGACTAATCACAAGGCGTCTCATACCGACTCGGTATGAGACGTCGCTTGTGATTGGTCGGTATGAGATTGCGTCTCATTGGTCGGTATGAGACGGCGCCGTCGCCTGTGATTGGTAATTGGTCTGTATGAGACGGCATAAGACGTCGCCTGTGATTGGTCCTTTTGAGACGGCGTCTGTGAATGGTCGGTATGAGACGTCGTCTCTCATTGGACGGTATGAGACGTCGCTTGTGTTTGGTCCGTATGAGACGTCGTCTCTCATTGGTCGGTATGAAACGTCGCCTGTGATTGGTCGGTATGAGACTTCGTTTGTGATTGGTCGGTATGAGACGTCTTCTCTCATTGGTCCATTTGAGACGGCGCCTGTGATTGGTCCGTATGAGATGGCGCCTGTGATTGGTCGGTATGAGACGTCGTCTCTTATTGGTCGGTATGAGACGGCGCCTGTGATTGGTCGGTATGAGACGTCGCTTGTGATTGGTCGGTATGAGACGTCGTCTCTCATTGGTCCGTTTGAGACGGTGCCTGTGATTGGTCCGTATGAGAGTCGCCTCTGATTGGTCGGTATGAGACGGCGCCTGTGATTGGTCGGTATGAGACGTCGCTTGTGATTGGTCGGTATGAGACGTCGTCTCTCATTGGTCTGTTTGAGACGGCGCCTGTGATTGGTCCGTATGAGAGTCGCCTCTGATTGGTCGGTATGAGACGGCGCCGTCGCCTGTGATTGGTCGGTATGAGACGTCGCCTTGGATTGGTCCGTATGAGAGTCGCCTCCGATTGGTCGGTATGAGACGGCGTCTGTGATTGGTCGGTATGAGACGTCGCCTGTGATTGGTCGGTATGAGACGTCGTCTCTCATTGGTCCGTTTGAGACGGCGCCTGTGATTCGTCCATATGAGACGTCGCCTCTGATTGGTCGGTATGAGACGTCGCCTTTGATTGGTCGGTCTGTCCCGTAGATTTTAACAGGGAGGAAGATGAACAACTAATGAGAACTGCGAATGAGGGCGCGTGCCCCATTCTGGCAAGGGCTTCTGTGAAAACAACGAAAAGTTTTTATCTGTACCAAGCCGTTGTTTTGGCTGGCGGCCATGTTGGTATCCGATTGATGAATGATTGCACGAGAAGCGCCGGTTTTGAACAAACTAGTCTACTGTTAATCGTACATTTAGCGGATTTGACGGTCCCCTAATAATTTGCCTTTGTTATTCGTCTATGACCCCGTGAATTACGCCACTGGTTGTCTCCCGGCCATAACAGTCTAATCGAGGTCTGTGAAGTGTGAACGAATTCCATTTGAATCACGCAGCCAAAAACTTTAAAGCTCAACGTAGGCCTAGAGGCCTATGCCCTACATCTGTAGCGATATGGACGCTATGACCCCGCTCATGTTGCCTGTAAAGTAGGCTTCGGTCCCCCCCGGGACCGTTGGTCCCCCCGGGACCGTTGGTCCCCCCCGGGGACCGCCAGTCCCCCCTAGTTGTGTATAAATAGCGCTGCTTAAGACGCGTAGTGGGTTGAATAGTGTAGTTCAGGTTGGTCAGTCAGTCGTTCTTGAGTGCAGTAGTGAGTTCAGTCGTTCTTGATTACTTTCTGTCAGTTGAATTTGAGTTGTCGTCGATAATACAAGTGATTTCATTGACTTGGCTCTTGTCGTCTTCTTCATCTAATCGACGTTCGGTGGTCGCTAACATCGATAAGTCCTCTGCCTGACCGGAGAGGCCGAGCCTGGCAGACATTGAAGACTGGGGGATTCTGAAGCGCTATCCTGGTAAGAAGTGAAAGGAATCCGCCCGACGGCCGTGGGGTTGAACCCGCCCTCACGAGACGCAATAGATAGCCAGAGAGAGGTTTTCTACACATCTATTGATATTTTATTGAGGATTTTCTAAAGTAACAACAAACTCGGTGTGTATAATATATATTTTAAAGAAAGTGATAATCATTAGTTCTGTACAATATAAAACACATAGCATAAAGACAAACGATCTATATGCCTATAACAGACTTACAGTCGACAAGTTGCTTCGGTGGACGAGATAGCCTATATGAAGAGCAGTGCAACGTATGAAAATAAATTGAAATGATAACATAACAAAAACCTATGCAATGCCTCACATCTAACAACACCACAACAACGGCGATTAAACGATATATAAAGACAATTACTTCATATAGGTCGATGTGTCAACAGCTCTTTAAATTAAATAGGGGCCTAGCAGTCAAAAGATTGATTCTAAACAATGGATAAAGCATGCTCTCTTTAGACACCCTTAAAAGATTTCTTTCTCCGCTGTATATAGGCCTGCACTTAACCACCTGAACTGACGCTACTTAAGATAGACAGATTGAAAAGAGCTGTAATATGCCAAAACAACCTTTGTCGGCGGCAACGGCCAAAGTTGTCATAAGCTGCCGTTAAACTGTGAATCCTGATCCTGAACTCCTTCAGCTGCCAATAATTTTTGTAGCATACTGTCCTTTCATGAATATCCAGCGGCTGTCAACACAACGCCCTAAAGCCGAATTAAACTATCAGTGTAAACAATTTCAAAAATCTAAAAATATGTACATAGACACAAAAAAAGATTTGCAGAATGGATGGAAGAACTTACTATCTCCCTTTGAATATACAGATTTTGCTCCAGCCCATAGGTCTTTCCTCTAATGCTGCCAATCAAACATTGCACCCTGAATGGATGCACCAAACACAGCTCACTTACTTTATACTGCAGTGGTAAAAATTACATATTATATATTGAATGCATGTACCTGGTCATTATATAGCGCCTTTTAGGACCCACATAAAATAACTATATGAAAATTACACAACAATTCAAGTACTAACAACAAGAGCAGGTGTTCGTGGACACAACAAATGCTAAAAATATTCTACACACCAACGATCACACCCACAATGTTCACAGCACAATGAACACAAAGTGAAAGCACTGACGTGAATAACACAAGACAAGTGAAACATGAAGACAGTGCCAGCCACAGTTCCTACAAATAGTAAATAACCAAATTGTCTTTCTCTCTAATCTTTCCTCTCTTCAGATAACAGGTTCCAGTACAACGTCGGACATTGACAGATGAGCACAAGCAGCAGCTGATCTCCACACATGGGTTCTCGTTTTAAGTCGAGGATTTTCTCGTGAAGAATGAACATGATGCAAACTGCAGCAATCGTGGAAATTCAGTGGCGTCTAAGTGAATAACAACTTAGGAAGACAGATTAGCAGAAAGAAGAAAGGGTTCAAGGGAACAGGATAAGGATGACAGCGGATGAGACATAAAATGATAAATAAGAGCAGAAGACAAACGGAAATGGGTGAAGAAATGCGGAGCGGTTCAGATACGAGAGTCTGGGAACATTGTGTGTTCCTTGACAACGCTGAGAGGCTGATCACTTCGATCGTCGAATAGATCTCCGTACTGCAACAGAACAAATAGAAACAACTCATGACAAAAGAAAACACAGGGAAAGCTGTGAAGTCAGACACTTGCAAAACAGAATGCAATGAAGGAAGCAATGAAAAAGGACACAAGACAGAGAATGAAGAATACATACATACATACATACAAGCACACATGCATACTGCACATACATACACACATGCAAACATACATACACATACTTGCAAGCACACGGATATGAAAATGTCTAGTGGACAAGATGGCTGTTGTGTCTGCTATCTGCTCATTTTGAAGATTAGTTCATCATGCTTGGAAGCTGTTATATTATTCGGGCATTACTGAGTGTGTTCTGTTGCTTGGAGATATTTTTAAGTTTGCTTTGGATTCCGTGCATGTTGGGATGTCACTTGGCCGTATATCATCAAAATCCACGTAGGCCAGCATATATAGGCAGTACTTTTGTGAGATACTTAAAGGGCACTACAGTGGCTGTATACTTACATACACACAAATACAGATATACATATATGCATAAATATAAACAAATGTGAAACTATGCATATGAAAACTGAAAGTGTCTAACCACAAGGCTGTGTAGGCCACTGTCTGTTCCAACCACATTTGAATCATTGTAGCTGGAGATATCGTCACCATCAAAATTCCTCCACTCTTCCAGGTTACGAGATACGTGGTTCTTCTGTCCCGCTCGGAGTGGCACGTTTTGCTTCCTCTCCGATCTTCGTGCCTTTGACTTTGTAGTCGCCTTCTCTGCTGATCTGTGCGACATTTTCTCAAGCTTCTCCAGTGTGGCATCGACGAGACTGATGCTTCGACTTCCATCGTCTGACGCTGTATCAGACATTGCTGGATTGAGATATCCCTCATAGCCGTCCATGGCTTTATCCGAATGTAGACTTGGAACAACAGGCAGACTGTAGACTGGACGAAATGCCACGTCACCATGGTCCTTCACACAAAACATTTGACTGAAATCAATTTATTTGCTAACTACTGACAAAATTGAAATAATAAGTTTTTATTTGCATCATCTTGTCAAGCGTATCATCGATTAAGTTAAACATTTTGTCAAATTTATGACCCTTAATTAATTTTATAGTATATTTAATTTTTTCTTCACCTTCTACTTAATTAGATGAGCTGTATGGCCTGAAATGACAAATTTTCACTGATTATTTTCAATATTAAAGGGCAGGAAATACTTATAAAACGGTTACATGCATGCTCAAAACTGTACTACATATCAATTTCATCACTGCCTGGGTTTTGCACAGGCCTTAATCGTCCCTGACCTGCCACCCTTAACCTCCACTGCCTCTGACCTTCACCCTCCATGACTTTCACCATTTGTGATTAATCATCCATGACCTTTGCCATCTGTGACCTTAATCCTCCACAACCTTCCTGCCTGTGACCTCATCTTCCATGACGGTCACCACCAGTGACGTTAATCTTCCAAGACCTTCTTACATGACCTTCACTCTCAGCAACCTCGTGTTATAACTCACCACCGTTTTGTGTATTGCACGTTTCTCCTGTATAGTGGATCTTTCCCGAACATACGGTACACATCTCCTTGTAGACATTGTGCAGACGATCGTGATGCAGAGAAAGAGAAGCAACAGTCCAGCAACAACAACGACAACAATGAACCAGACTTCCCTGTAGACTGGTTCAGCTGTTGACAACGCCGCACTTGGAGCTATGCTTGAAAGAACTGCGATATACGAAAACAAATATTGCAATTTCGATAAAAATAAATTTACTGGATTAGTATGAAAATAAACAATCAAAGGCACTCTTAATAAAAATAATAATTATTTGATTTAAGTCGTCTTAATAGATAAGTCCACCTTGTGTAAAAATAAGACCGGAAAACATGTTAGATCATAAGGATGGTTATCACTAGAATTTAAATATTCATGCATTCATACTCACAACTGTCATTTATATATTAGATAACGCATTATTTTTTTACAAAGAAATATAAACTGATTCACACTGATATATTACTAAATATTTTCCAATGAAGTCAGGGCAGTAATCAATAAAACACAGGACTGTAGTCATAACATTGGTGAATAATATGAATAGCATTTAAAAATTATACAGAAAAGATTTAAATTTGATTATCAGAAGTGCAAACATAGTGAGCAAAATTATGCATGCCAGAAGTGATTGAAATATCTCGTGTCAAAATATTGAACACAACTGCACCTGACCAAGTGCCACAGGAGAATCAACAGCCGCATTCTAACCATACTAATTTAATTATACCACACGATAAAAATGCATAATAATCTTTTCAAATTATTAGTTAATTATTATAAGTCTTAATTTGTAAATTCTATCACGCCGGTGTCTTAAACACTAGGCATAAACAGATGGATTACCAAAACCAGGCCATAATCAGTCAATATCAGGAAGATCAGTCCTCATGTCAATTCACATTTTTCTTCAATGTCATCTTTCTTTCACAGAATCCTTCTAAAGTTTGAGTTTTGACCCGTTTGTAGAGGGATGTTAAAAATGGTTATTACATGTCCCACTGATCCAAACCACGTGGGCAATGGCACATTTCATAAATACATGTGGATAAGCCAGTTCCTATCATTTAGCCTTTTGGGAGCTGAAGAAATCTGAAGATTATTATTACGATCACGATTTAATAATTTGAATCAACAATAGCAATGATGATCTGAGCCACAGATGCTGAGTGACTGAGTGCCTGCCTTGTGACACAGAGTGTGAAGGTTCAAGCCTCCTTTGAAATGGTTCCTGAGCAGGAAACTTGAAGGGAACCATTCAAAAATCTTGCAATGTCACTGAAGACTGACCAGTGCAACACAGGTGTTTAATTATAGGTAAAGTGTAAAACTGGTGCCAACAAAAGTGATCGGATTTCAGTAAAGTTACCTTGTGATGTATTTCCTAGAACTTTATGAAACAAACGAATAAAACCACAAACCATTTAATTAATTGAAATACGAAATACAAAGAGGATTTTGCTACAAGAGAAAACTGGACTTCACAACTATCAAGTGGTTCAAAAGTTCCCATCATAAGGACAACAGGAATGAGCATGTATGTGCACACCCTGTCATTGTACCGGTATGTATACATGTGTTGAAGTACTATGTACACACAGCTGGCATGAACATTTTGTCTGTAGCAACTGTCTTGACTCAACCCTGCTTCTTTTTCAAGGAATTCATTAAAAAAGACAGAAATCTCTGAAACATAGTCACAATATGAATTCAATCATGACCTCTTATAATGACTTATCATGCAGAAAACATTCAGCGTATGGTAAGAATAATCGCAGCCACACAGACTGTGTGATGCTCATCGGTGGTTGATGTTCTCACCTATGAAATCCGGCCTACTTGGGTCAAACAGTAACCGTGGTGATGATGCCTGGCCATAGTCTGTTGTCAAGGATACTTGGAATATGTATGCTGAAAGCAACAAATGACAAACTAGAAAATACCAAAATTAAATCATAAGTTCAGAAACGCTGTATCAAGAGGGAGCAAAAGTATCTGCAAACGAACAACGAATATCAAAATGAGGGAAAGTTAATTGAATGAAAAGCACAAATGACCAGCAAGAGGCCAAGTGTCAAATTATGTCTCAGCACACAATAAATAAAACCTTGCTGGGATCAATGGCCATCATATCAAGCACAACATTCTAATAATAAGATATTCACGTGGCAAGGTAGCTTAGGTAGCCCATCAGTTAGAGTACTCGGCTTGTAAGTCCAAGTACAATAAACCTTTTGGCAACTCACACAAGCTTCTTGTGCAGAGACAGTGTTGCATTTAGTACATTATGTTTAATAACTCTGTGGATATTCTAGGCAATGTAGGCATCCCGATATGCATATGAGATCTTGGCCAATTCGTATTCATACCACAACTGGAAACACACACAAGGGTGACTATTTAGACAGATGGTAAATGATAGTACCTGTAGGAAACTATTTAAATAGTATTTAAAATAGTACATAGCTGTGGACTATGGCAAATACCACATGACTATTTAAAAACTATTTAGCAATTATCTTTTTCAGTCACAGATAATTAAGATGTTGGCCAATTCAGATCCAACTCAAAATCGCCTCCCGGCAACTCACACACGTTTCTTGCGACAATGTTGTCATAGTAGAAGGCATCCTTTCCGATATATTCGATGAGGTCATTGCGATAGAGCGTGAACGACTTGATCTCTGCATTTATATAGAAACTGTCCGTCCAGTTAAGAAGCAGAACATTTGCGCTCAGCTTCAATGTTGGAGGATGATCACTCCGGTAGACAGGAACTGTTTAAGAAAAAGACAAAACAAAGTGCGATTTATGCAAAGTATCATAGTACGATGGTATAATGTAATCGGAATATAGCAGTGTAGTGTATTGTAGTGTAAGAAAGCAGGACGTGTATAATATAGCATAGCCTAAGGATGCACCTCAGAGGTAACAAGTAAGTGGCCTCAATTTACATTGACAAATGTACATGTATTACATGGCATAGAACGATTACATATGTACCCGGTTGTATAGAATAGATTACAAGACTAACAAATACAATCGACAACTAAATATGTAATAATTGGTAGACACAGAGCTTATTGCTTTTTTCTCATCATCTTGCACAAATTCTAAGACAAAGTGTTTGTCAATTTCATAAGAAGAGCCGTTAGTTAAACTAGCCTTGAGGCTGCCATGGGTATGAGTATCAGCCACTTCATTTTCTTAGCCTCGGCATATAAGGATGGGTGGCCATTCCTTTCCCTCACTGTCTCATCTTCCCATCAACAGTGTACGGTCAGTGTACTCATTAGAGCTGAGTTTGGAAGGGGGTGAGGGTGGTGTCCTGGTGTGGATTTGAATTCCCAACCTCTTGATTGACAGGCCAGAATGCTAACCACTACACTATCTTGCACCCCCATAAACTGCTATACAAATACTCGAACACAACAAGTGCATAGACATGAGTAAGAATCGAGACATACCATCTGGCAGAGTGACTCCACTGACAGCGGCTGGCATCTGGAGACGTCCAGCATCATTGTAGGAAACGAGTTGGAATCGATAGACCATGTAAGGGATGAGCTGAGTGACGTGAGCCGAGTAGACCAACCCTTGAACGATGGTGCTCAATGGACCCTCAGTGCACCAGATCGACACCTGATCCTGTCCATCTGCGTAGGGATAGGGACAGCCTGCTCTCATTGTCAACTCAAACCTAACAATTTAGAAACAGTTTCATTGAAATCAGTCACTCATTTATTCAGAGTAGTTATATAGTGTCTCTTCACCATATCTACTCAGGTGTGCTCACCTCCCAGCCATCACCAGCGAAAGAGAACAGTTTCCAGAGTATGCATAAGGTCCCAATGGTATCCCTACCAAAAGGGCACAGATCCAGAAGAAGCTATTCCATGTAGACAGTCCAATCACTGAGAATGTATGATGTATACATTTCACAATATTTACAAGGAGCCAAACTTTACTGTGTTGCTTTGACATAATATTTACTTACTGATGAACTATATATTCTTGGTGAGCTTTATCATCACTTTGGCTAGTGAGCTTTATCATCACTTTGGCTAGTGAGCTTTATCATCACTTTGGCTAGTGAGCTTTATCATCACTTTGGCTAGTGAGCTTTATCATCACTTTGGCTAGTGAGCTTTATCATCACTTTGGCTAGTGAGCTTTATCATCACTTTGGCTAGTGAGCTTTATCATCACTTTGGCTAGTGAGCTTTATCATCACTTTGGCTAGTGAGCAGAGCACCTTTGAGATGTATAAAACCTTTGAGATGTATAAAGGGGCACTACATCAAGCATCTAAATACACAAACACACATACATACAAATACACACATACATGTACAAAGCTCCATATAATCATTCAAATCTCCTAAGACAGATACATCTGAAAAGGAATTCATGTCAAAACAATTCCCACAAACAGTTCAGACAATAATTCAGAGAAACCACACGTCACAAATCATTTAAGGCTGAAATAAGAAATCCAGAGGTACTGTAAAACAGTTCAGAAAAACTGCATCTCACCCAGATATTTTTCCATTTGGAACAAGCGGATCGGTCCAAGACAAGTTCATTGTAGTTGACGTTATGTTGTCAATGACTGGATCGGGTTGGTTCTGTGGTATGTCAGAGGATGTGCGTACGTTGACAGTTGGGCTGTCTGTGCAACCGCCCAAGGTACAGACTTGCACAGAAATGGCATATTCAGTGTATGGTTCCAGTAAGGTCAGTTCCAGTTGTGGTGATTTGCTTACAAAACTCTGTAACCGTGTAGACACCTTTTTTTTATCAACCATGGCTTTGAAATGATTCTGAATAATAATGGCCCAGTTAGCTATATTGGTGAGAGCATAGGCTGCACATCTTATGCGCCTCTGTGAACGAGAGCATGCGGATCGCGGTTCGCTTCGCGAAGGTGGCTTATTTCAGAGATTTAAATCTCGAGCTAGCACGGTCTATGCACAGGGACCTTAAATGGTGTGGTGCCAATTCAAACAGGCAAGTGCTTCTGAATTGTGGCTTCGAGTCATTGACTGCCTACAAATTAAGGCACTCACCTGATCTGTGATTCCTTAATACAACATTGAGGACACCTGCATGGACAGCCGAGTGACTCTTTGTACATAGTGCAAGTTTAAAATTATTATTATAATTATCATTACATGTAATTATTATTATTATTGTTATCATTATTAACCTACCTATTAATAGTATTGCTCAAATATCCAAGGCCATGTAACGACTGTCATAAAGTCATAAAGTCATTTGAGTAAAGAATAACAGAGTAAATTCGTTCACTTTAAAGTACGAAGAACTCCAGGGTTAGCAAAATGAATTGGACTCACTAAGTTACTGTTGATGTAGACATTGTAGTGATCAATGACACCATTACTACGAGTGGGATCACTCTGCAGCAGAGTTATACTTTGTGAAGTCACCCCCTACGATCAGAAAATGAAACAAATTGCATTTAGAAATTATTAATGCCAACGAGAATCAGAGCAAAAAGACTAAAAACCACCCAAAAGTAGACCAAGAAACAGCAGAATGGACAAGAACAGAAAGAGAGAGCAGAACAGAAAAGCAGAAAGAAAGACATGTGGAATCAGAGAAGAAAGAAAACTGAAAAAAACCCAGAACCAAATGGTTGAACCCAGTTGAAGGGATTTTCAGCCAAAGCTCAGAGATGACAACTGCAAAACAAGAGCTGGTCAGCCTGGTCTTAGTTTCCAAAAACTGGTGGCTTAACACTTTAACGACGAGCTGCATTGGTTATTGGTTTCCCAGTCACTTTTAGTACACTCCCGGTGTTTAAGTGTGTTACACAAGAAACGTGAATTTAGAGATGCACTAGATTTGAAAGCACAAAAATAAAGAGGAAACACAACTAAAGAAGTGACCAGATGAAAGGATGATGATGATGAGGAAGAGGAGGAGGAAGAGAAACAAGAAAGAAAGAACATAGACACCTTATGTGTGAGCCCTGCATGAACCACAAAAATAACACGTCATGTTGCAGTAAGCCGCATATAAATAACACTGATCAACAAGCATTTTGCTGTTGGGATTCTAACACCTGTTCCTAACTAAATTTAATATGCTGATTCCAAATCCGGAAACCGTTTTTGTCTATCACGTCCAGTTTTTAAGTTATAAAGTTTCTCGGATTCTTTAAGTTTTATATGCCTACATTAACACTGCGCAACAAAAAAAATATTTGTTGTTTGCTACTCAGAACTTTTTAACTGTTCTTGGCTAAATTTTGGGCGCTGATTTCAAATATGAAATCGAAATTTGTCTAGCACGTCAGGTTTATTAGGTACGCATAAGTGAGGTTCTACACAATTGCGGATTCTCAACTCATACTATCAGTGAAAACACAGTTTTAAAAATGTATGAGGCATTTGCTTTTGTGCTTGCTCTCAACTAAATTTTGGATGCTGATTTCAAATATGAAATTGAAATTTGGCTAGCACGTCAGGTTTTTGAGGTACGCGTCGCATAGTTCATACTGCAAATGTACCGCATTAATTTTCGGTTATGTATAACCTCACTGATGCGTACCTAAAAAACCTGACAAGCTAGCCAAATTTTGATTTCATATTTGAAATCAGCGTCCAAATTTTAACTAAGAACAAATGTGAAAGCAAATGCCTGGCATTGTGTGATACAGTTTTGATACTTTGCTTTCGCTTACAGTATAGGCCTATATGAGCTGAGAATTCGCAATTGTGTAGAACTTCACTGAAGCGTAGCTGAAAAACTAGACCTGCCATCCAAATTTCGATTTCATATTTGAAACCAGCATCCAAAATTTAGCTAAGAACAAGCACAAAATCCTATTCTTCATACATTTTAATATGAGTTGAGAGTTCGCAATTGTGTAGAACCTCACCTATGCGTACCTAAAAATCCTGACGTGCTAGCCAAATTTCGATTTCATATTTGAAATCAGCGCCCCAAATTTAGCTAAGAACAGTTCTAAAGTTCTGAGCAGCAAACAAAAAATATTATTTTGTTGGTCAGTGTAATAGATAGATGTTGACAACTTTCTGATCCATGTTCTGAAAAGCTTTGTAACAGACGAAGCAGCAGACCCTTAGCAGTTCCATAAACTAACTTAACTACTAAAAGGCAGCCACAGACATGTGTTAGCGACTTAATTTTCTCAACCTCAGCACATCATCATGGGGGTGGCCAGTTCTCTTGCTCTCTGCCTCATTTTCTTACAGACTCATTTCATAAAAGGAGTTTGCTAGGGGTAACAGTGAAACAGAAATTTTCGAATATCTGTCTGTCTTGGCAAGGACAGGTGGAAAGACAAAAGAAGATACAGATAGAGGAACAGAGAGTCAAATGAACAAAAGCAGAGCCAAGATAAACAGAAGTGATACAAACCTTAACAACAGGGGCAAGCACGCCCTCTGGTGGACCTTCTTTTGTGCGAACTCGTAGCCATGGGCTGCTCGTCTGTCCCTCCGAATTATATGCAGTCACCATGTATTCATAGTCGGAGTATGGACGAACAGCGATGTCTGCATAACGTTTATCAACTCCACTGTAGATCAACTGTCCTGAAATCACAAGACATTATAAGTGATCACACAGTGGTTACTAGGCAGCACCAGACAGCACAAACTACTCACAAAATCATAAGCAAAAGATATTCACATGGTCAGCCATGGAGTTTTCTGTCTAGCAGGACCCCAGGTCACAGAAAAGGAGAGATGTTGATTCCAGTCAGGAAGTTGTGACTCTAATGCAATTGCAATATTCTGATGGTCCGAGGGGGCACAAACTAACCTAATGGTCATTGTGCACTTACTAAACTGACCATATGCATTGGATGAGTGCTCAGTATGAAGTCCAGTTAGTCATGAGGTCAAGTCTTCAAGCAGGTAACACAATATACTTCATGTTTTATTCTTCTTTCTTTTTTACTTTTTGCATGCTTTGTTGTAAGTCAAGTGTGGGCATCTGTCTCACACTACTGGTAATAAAGATTACTTACTCACTTACTTAGTTACTAAAGTTTATGAATTGCAAAGCATAATTCTTAGGCCAAAAATTGCTAAAATTAGCATTAATTTACAAAATTACCAATTGTTTGCACAGGATAATCCCTCCGTAGCAGATCATAGCGTGTGATGAATCCATTTGGTCTTCCAGGAGGAGACCATTCCACAAGAACTCCAGCTGCGGCTCCGCTATGGTCCACCAGGGCCGTCAGCTGCGGTCCAGAGAGGTCCATAGGTGGCGCTGCAGGGGTCATGATCTGGGCCGGGTCACTCAGAGCACAGCCAATCATCGTGCACGCCTGGATGCGGAAGCTGTAATTGGTCCAAGGGTCGAGACCGGTCACGACGACGCTCAGCTGCTGCAGCTGTGGAAGAACGACATCTGTGTCACGATACAAGGTGTAGTTGACGATGTTTCCGTTTGGTTTCAGAGGTGGTTGCCAGGTGGCTCTGACTGAGGTCGACGACATGACCTCAAGCGATGGCGGTCGCATGCCAACTGGTGAAGTGGGAAACGTGGATATAGTAGCGAGAGGACTTTGTGCCCCACCCTTGCTGTTAAAAGCTGTCACCTGATAAGCATATGTTGTTCCTGGCTCTAACTCAGCGTCAACATATTGTGTTTGTGTTGTGACTTGAATGAGCGTTGCGTTCCTTCTCAGTTCGTAGGACGTGATGATGCCGTTCGGCTGGACTGGTGATGACCACGCAACTTCGATAGAAGTGGCACTGGTCACTCGTAGCAATGGTGCCGACATCCCAGCAGGCACTGCTTCATCCGGTCGTCCGATCGTAGCCGCGCTGGCCGTGCATCCGCCAGCCGTGCAAGCGACCAAAACAAACGCATATGCTCTGTACGGTGTCAGGCCTGATGCCACAAAAGAAGTATTCAATCCGGTATATGAGACGACGTCATTCATCTTCAGCTGATAAGATAACAACTGGCCATTTGTTATCTCAGGCACAGACCAGTTCACAAAGAGAGCAGTCGAGTCAATTGCTGTGACAACAGGTGGCGCTACAAACAGCGGTGCAGTTTCCGGTGTTCGAATAACGGTCGGTAAACTCGACGTACATCCACCGCCTGTGCATACTGTCATCGTGTATGAGTACACCGTGTACGCCGACAGTCCGCGATCGACGTATTGCTTGGTGTCATTTACACTGAAGCCAACTGGAACCGAGGAATTTCTCCGAAGCTGATAAGAAATAATAACTCCATTTGGTTGCTCCGGTTCACTCCACTGAATCAGAAACTGGTTGAACTGTCCATCAATAATCGACACCTTTGGAGGCGACACCAAATTTGGAGCTGCCTGTAGAGTTTCCACGGTCTGCCACGGACTATCCGAAGACCCAATCGCATTCGTTGCTCTTACGAGATATCCATAGCGTGTAAATGGCTCGGCGGTGTTATCAGTGTACTCGTATTGTTCACGGTCAGTGTCGGATGTAGTGAATATCACCAGCGGTTCAGATGTCGATCTTTTCTGCATGCGTCCATACGACTGTCTTAGTACGCTATAAGTGAGTATCCTTCCGAATGCATTAAGCGGCTTCTGCCAGCGGATCGAGACCGTCGTTGAATTTGCCGGTGCTGCGGTTGGTGCTGGTTGACCTTGAGGAGCGACCTCTGCTGTGTAGAAACTTTGCCATGATGATCGTGCACAACCACCATACGTACACGCCTCCAGTCGGACCCGGTAGAGCGTGAACGGCTGGAGACGAGGATATTCAAACTGACGTGTCAGACCCTGGTAGATGGCGTTGATGTTTCCATACTCATAGATGAGGTAGTTGCTGACGACGCCATTCGGCTTAACTGGAGCATTCCACCGAAGTATAACAGACAGACCGTTCGTCATCTTCTCCACATCGAACAGTCCGAGATCGGCCGGCGCTGCCTGAGCTGTCGTCATGCGCGTCCAGTTACTGGACAAACTACCGGCTGCATTGACCGCGACAACTCTAACGTCGTATATTGTGTAAGGGCTCAGACCACTGACGCTAGTACTGGAAATGGAACCATCCACCAAAAGGGAATTTGTCTGTGGAGAGAGAGCTGGATCGGAGAACGTGGAGCGATACTGGATGCGATAATAGATCATGACTCCATTTGGAACAAGAGGTGGCAGCCAGCTGACCCTGAAGGTGAATGCACTGATGTCGGAGATCGCTGGCGGATAGATGACTTGTGGAGGAGCAGGTAGTGTCCGGACCAGGGTCCAGTTGCTCGATGCCTCACCTTTGGAATTGACGCAGATTAAACGATATTCAAACTCCGTGAATGGCGTAAGGTCTGGACCGGTGTTATAGTAACTGAGGGTCGATCCATTCACAAGGTTCACCAGGAGTCCAGAGCTGTTCGTTCGACCTGGACGCCTGAAAATGCGGTACTGTGTGATGACACCATTTGGATTCTGTGGAGGCAACCATGAAAGACCAACGGCTGAAGGCCCTGTGGCAACCACGGATGGAGGCAACTGACCAAGTGGAGGAGCCTCAAATGTCTGGACATCCACGCTTGGCCCTGTACCACATCCGCTAGAAACATTCTGAAGACAGGCCTGAATTCGCACACGGTACGTTGTGAATGGACAAAGGTCGGTAAAGTTACAGCTGATGTCTAAACCAACAGATTTCTGTAACTGTGATGGAGAACCAGCGTTTAGGATCACCTTATACTGATCGATGGGATCCTCAGAGTCCGCAATTGGGTCCCATTCGACATAAATGGACACAGCAGAAAGGACCGTGACATTCCTTGGCACAGGGATGAGAGGTGGCGTGGCCTGTGGCACAACCACTCTCGTCTCAGTGCTGTTGGTGCCCCCTGCAATTGTTCTTGCTTCAAGAACGTACGAGTACTGTGTGCCCGGCATTACACCTTGATCTGTGGCATTTAGCACATCGCCTGATACATTTTGCATGAGAGAAAATGGAAGTCCGCCAGCAGAGCGATAAATGGTAAAGGAAGTGATGATGCCGTTCGACTGAGCAGGCATTGACCAGTATATCTCCAGGATTGTGGAGCTTACAATGAGAAGCTGAGGACTTGAAATACCTGGAATAAGAACATTACAAAGGAGGCAGGTAAACAATGGAGGCAGGTAAAGAAAGGAGGCAGGTAAAGAAAGGAGGCAGGTAAACATCAAGCACAAGCTCATTATACACTCAGGACCTTGCAGAGCTTATGACAGGCTGCCCCACTTTTGCCTCCTTCCTCTGATACGTCTTGGACACAATTCACAGGACAAATATTATCTCAATAAGAAAATGTTTATGTATTTATCTGAAATGCTAGATCAGTGGTTCTTAGTGCTTCTCAAAAGAGAAATCCATGACAAGGTGGACAAGTTTGAACAATAATCTTTGGAATGACCACAGGAACAAAAGGAAATGCATACCTGTCTCTGCTGATACCAAGCATTCATACAGCCACATGACTAATAACAGTTAACTATTTTATTAAATAAACTCTAAAAATAAAGATAAAATAGCAAATGATATTTCACTCACACTCACTGACCCTGAATATGTAACTTATATATTTCAGAGGACCACTGTTGGATTAAAGGTGGCTAAGAGTGGCAAGTGAGTGCCTCTCAAACATTCCACCATGGGATACATGAGATTTCAGTACTTACAAAAGCATTAAAGTACAGGGAGATTTACTTACTTACTTGCTCATTAAAGTACTATGAGCATAGATAAACAAATTAGAGATTCTGTTGCTGTTGGTGTTCTTGGGAATGGGGGACTCTGTGATTAAGTTCCTAAGAGTGGCAAGTGAGTGCCTCTTGCCAGTCCACCATGTGGTACATGAGATTAGACTTACTTACTAGCTCATTAAAGTACGGGAGATTATATATTACTTGTAATTAAAGTCTATGAAGATAAACAAATTAGAGATTCTGAGCACTGTTGGTGTACCTTGGCTGAATTTGAGACAAATTAGAGATTCTGTTGCCATTTGTTCTTGTCCCCCATTGAGACAAATTAAGAGATTCTGTTGCTGCCTTTGCATGATACAATATTGTGAAAATACTACAGAAGCAAACCACCCAGATCTACACTTCTGTAGTATTTCCCAATATTGTATCACACAAAGGCTAAACCGATAATCTTACCGGCTGGTCTGTCCTGTTGGGTAGCAGACTGAACAGTGGAGCTGTTTGTGCAGCCAGCTTCAGTACAGACCATCAGAAGAAACTGATAGGATGTATATGGGAACAGACCTGGAGAGAACAGAAAACAGTTAACATCGGTACATATGGCTATCACTCACTTTCAGTGGTTTTTGCATGAACTTCATAACTCTTGACTGGTTCTGACTAATCGACTATGATTGCAGAATGTGGTTTTCTTAGAAGCAACTACCAGTCATTGATGCCTTGTCATTCTCTGCTGCAAGCTCAAGAGAAAGAAAAAATATTGCTGACAACAAACAAATACCAGTTGGGGCAAAAACTTCCTGAATAAACTAGAACAAAATGCAACATTCACCTCATATATTTATTTGTACAGATTATCTACAGAGTTTCGATCATACTAACCTAAGATGCCAACTTGTATCCAGTTTAACTGAGTGACCTCGTCACATGCTTGAGGGCAAGATGCCAGGGTTGTAGCGTGAGTTATGCTACAGACATTGTTACTACAGTAATTGTAATCTAAAGAGTTCTAATTCGCGAAGTTTCGGAAACCAGAGTAATCACAGGTGCTCAGTCAAAACAAAATTGACAGGCAACTAGTGTGAAAATCGGTTCCAAGTCAAGATCCAAAGGGTCAGGTACGCAGACAGTCAGAAGAGCTACATGGAAGCTTTAGCCCAAGAGGACTTATTACAAGCATAAAGCCAGTGACATCCAAAGACATTTTGAAACTTGAGAGCAGTTGCATACAGACCTTTGTAGACAAAAGTGTACTGTTGCAATCCAGAAGTTGCATTTGCAACAACAGCATATTGTGGCAACACTTGTACAACAATGTAGTTTGCGATGATCCCATTAGGTTTTCCAGGCGCAGCCCATTTGATCTCCAAGGAAGTTGATGACAGTGCCATAACAACAGGTGGCGTTACGAGCTCTGGTCTGCCCTGCAGTGTGGCTGCCACAATCTGGAAGACATATTCTCATTTCAAATATTGCAGCAAATAACTTTTATGATCAATAAATCACTTTAATGAATGCCTATTAATTAATGCTGTTTAGAACCAGTGAAGAAACGTCATCGTTCAGCATAAACTTGCAGCAATCAATAGCAACTACTTACAGTCAGAGGATCAGAGGAAGAACAGATAGCTAGGATGAAGTGCAGTGGCCTTATTGGTCATTACGCTCCCACCGCTGTGGAGCTGGCACACAGAGCTGATGGCTGACTATTTTCGGAGCTATAAACGCAAATGAAAGTCATGTTTGCATGGACTCTTTCCTCCATGCCGCCCCGCCTCCATCATGAGCTAAGACCAAGGCCACACGGTTTCTTCCTCCCAACCATGGATGAACGTAATTTTATATTCCGTGTATCATTTAACAACATCAACTAAATACTTCATCTACAACTCATACCTCATTCGTTACCTCAACTTACATTGCCACTGATCTAATTCTCTCAACCCATTCAGTAACTAACTGTCAGAGCTGAGACAATTTTTTTATGTGATTTCCACCTGATACTTGTTACAAGTTGTGACTTGTCAGCTTGATACCGAGACTAAACGAAATTGATTGATTGATTGAGTGTCATTATATGACGAAGGGCACTCAGCAGGGTCAAACTCACAATCATTGGATAAAAAACCTAGCACTGTCAAATAGACCAACATATCAAATGCAATATATTATCCTACCGTGGGACTGGAAACGCATCCAACAGCATTGCATGCTTGAACAGTGTAGCGATAGACAACGTATGGAATGATGGCATTGTTGTCAGGAAACTGCAGCTGACTAGCATCACGAAACACCTCCACGCCATCGCGCAGTAGAATATACCACAGTATCGGACCTGAAAATGAATTATCAATCATAAAATTTGAAACAAACCTTGAAATTTTAACACTAGTTAATTTTGTCACAACAAGCACTTGCATGATATGACATTTTAAAGCGACATAAACTGTTACACGACTAAAGAGAAGAAACTGATCAGCTACTCTTAATTTTCCTACATAACACGAGACATTTTAAAAAGTGAAAAGGTTAAGCAGAGACTAAGTAAGACAAACTGTCGAACCGTTTGGAAACAGTGGAGGCTTCCATGACAGGTAGATGATGAAAGGCTTCTCAGGGTCAACTCTGTAGACAGGAGCATTCAAGACCAGCGGCAAGTCGGGCAACGTAGTAACACTACTCGAGGAACTATACGCTACACCAGCGCCATTCATCACAGCAGCGTAGTATCTGTAGTTCGTGTAGGCAGACAGTCTCGTGTCTGTTGAACGCAAAAACAAACGTCTTACTGCATGCTATTAGAAAGAATATGAAGATATTTGAAAGATGTACCAAAGAGAAGTTCTTTATTCAGAATCTCAGAGGTTCTTAACTGATTCCTGTGGAACAAATATAATCATCCTTACATGAATTAATAATCAGTAATTATTTATAATCAATAATAATAAATCATAGATGCTGATAAAACACAGAGTCCATATAAATGCGCGCTAGTACCATTGAACGAGAAAGCATATCCTGAGTAGACTTTAACTGGATCAGTGAGGCAGATTTGATCTGTGTTGTTTTTGGTTGCAGAAGAGTCGATTGGCAGGGAACCAGCTGACGTGTTGAGCTTCTGTGCAGCCAGTGACAACAATGGACTGAAAGATATGCATTGGTTCCGTTTACGATCAAAATTACACTGGTCACAGAAGGCAGTATCTGACTGTGATGTGGAACATACTGTCCCAGAGCCACATCCTGTTGACACAAACAAATGCAACTCTCATTCAGGATTATGCAATGCCTTCTTCTGTCTAACTGCTGATGTTAACATGCACCTGTTAAATACCTTGAACAATGTCCATGGTGGTTTCGAGAGGTTTTTAAAAAGTGCAGTACAATAGCTGAGATATACACATAATATACTGTCCACGGCATACCCGGTGCCTTCATGAAGCTCTTTGAAAGGTGCTTTATAAATGTTCACATACATACACATACATTCAGACAAACATACCGGTACTTATACACATACATACATAGACAGATATACACAGATGTCGCAAGATTGTCTTCATCTTGGAGCCTCGCTCACTCGCTGGACCTTCATTGGCAAAACAGACATACTGAGGATTTTTACAACAATCTTCAACTGCAACCCTGAACAGTTCTCAAAGTTCAAGTGACACAGACAGTGAACGATGTAACTACTGTGGCCTTCTGTCAAATGAAAAACATCTGCAATGCAATGGTTTACAATTGATAAATTCCTAACCTGAGTCTTTGCTTGAGATATCAGCACAGATCTGGGTTTCAGGATTATAACCCACACTGTTGCAACAACTGAGCAACACCGATATACTTGAAGTGCCACAGCATTTCTGGTTTGAGATGTTCCGCGCTAATTCGCTTTCATAAGAATAAACCTAAAATTTACACAATGAAAAGAACTAGTGAATTAAATCTATCCCAGTGTAAAACAGATGTAATTTAATTTTATGCATTAATTAAATTGAATTCTAATGTTAATTTTAATGTTCCACGAAACCAATTCAGCAATCACAAAACCTATCTTTACAAGTGCAATAGCTTGATAACGAATTGTCCAGTTTGCATATGCAACATGGTGGGTCACAAAATCAGTTCTGGCTTATTATGCGATTTAAGCCTCCTCTGTGACGGTTCAGTAGGGTCCTAGAAGTCATTAAAGTTGTTAAAGACATTAACACATAATTGAAGGATCACTTGTACTTTGGGCCAAAAAATTAAAAATATTAATATTAATAATATAAATTAATATTATTTAACAACATAACAAGAGGTATTGAAATTCAAGGCTGAGCTGTAGAGATAAAATGAAACATACATTTGTAATCCAATTCACATCACACGTGGTTTCATTGTACGTACTTCAGATGTTAAAGTTGCCAAGAAGTCAGAATTGAACATTTCAAGATAAGTACGTATATTCTTTATTAACCAATTGCTAATTGCATTAGGTGGCATATGTTTTGCTGACCTGGGTTTGTCCAATGTCGTTGGCACAACAGACGCTGGAGGCGGCATCCACATACTCTGCGCCACAACAGAACTTTGTAGAATTGCGATCATATGCTGATCCTTTATTTACCCCACCACAGCAGATGAGGTCATCATTTACAACCTCACTCCCACAACACTGGCTGTTGAGCTTTTCATACAGCACCCCTGCAACCGAATCCAACACAAGCTGCTCCAGTACTTTGTACAGTTTCTTATTTATTGTGGACTATCTGGTTGGAACTTGTTACTTACATGTACTTACCTTACCAATATGCCTATTTTGGATCAATTTAAATATATCCTAAATGGATGTTGCTTGATTCAGAATGCACCCAGCAACGTTTTTGCACTAAGCACCAGTTTACTAAACTCAATCTTAATGTACCTGCCGATGATTCACATCATGACATTGATGCTACTGCCTTTAACTATGGGTGCTGGGCCCATACTTGTGGAACATCATTGCTCCTTCTGGTATCACCCTTTGATAAGCGTTCATTGATGTGTCTTGTAGCATGTAACTACACTTGGTATGAATAAAAGGTTCAGAATTGAACTGAACTGAATGGAAACGATGCAGACGTACCATTGCAACAGATCTGTGATCCATCCGACGAGTATGGAATGTCATTGCAGCACTTGTCTCCAAAACCAATATTCACTCTGTCCTGAACTGAATCGGGACAACACACCTGACTCTTCTGAACCTCAACAAACCTGTATTGTGAACAATACACCTGTCAATTCTTTACGACCAATCTTCCAAATGATATAGTGCCATCATAACAATGCACTAGGCATCAATCAACGGCAATCAGAAAACTGATCTGCATTCTAACCAGTCCCATGGGTCAGACCATAGTTGTAAAAACGTTTTTTCGTTTTTTATTCTTTCCCAAAACGTCGTTTTTTTCTCGTTTTTATTTTCGTCTCGTCCAGTTTTTTTCCGTTTTAATTTTTTATGTAACTTTATTTATTTATTTACTGTCATGTTACTATTTGTTTAATTTTATTTTTGTCTGATATCCCTTTACGTTGTCTCCGTCCTTTCAAGGATTCATCTAGTTTACGTCACTATTTAGTGTCATCAGTTGAGAAATAAACAGCACAGTATAGGAAATAAAATGTTTAAAAGTTATTTGAATTTCTAAGTTATCCAAAATGCGAAATGTTGTCTTAGTATGCTACTCAGTAATCTCTGATTGACAGATAAACTGACGCATATTACTCCATATCAAGTTCATATATAAGTCAGAATTGTAAGTAGACCTACAATATTTAATTAAGTAGGGCCTACACTCTATACTTACAAAGTTTAGTTTCTAATTGCTTACCGCAGCATGGATTTATGTGGACTTATGTATACAATTTAAATTTGAAAAGATTTCAATAATATTATTTTTAATTTCTCAATTTCTCTTTAAACCAAACTTATGAAAAAGAAAATTATTGTTGTAGATTAGGCCAACTGTTACTTGGTGTTTACTAATAAAGTTATGTTATTTGCTGATTAAAATTTTTTTATATTGTGTAAACAAGGTTTTTAATTTTAAAATGCAGTTAAAGATGTAGCAAAAAGTCAAATTATTTTCTTTACCGTTTTTTTCTCGTTTTTTCGTTTTTTATTTTTTTCAATAAAACGACGTTTTTTCCCGTTTTTTATTTGAATCTTACCGTTTTTAACAACTATGGGTCAGACTAATAATTTAATATTATTATTATTATTACACATTTATTAAGCACCATTATCTAACAACCAAGCCGGTATCACGAAATAGAGTATCCGTCCTAAGACTATCCGGTGGGATGTATGAATTTATCCCCGGATGGAATAAACCGGTTTAGAGTATCCGGGGATAAACCGTTCTATCCCCCATCGTCATACGCGTCACGATAGCCTCGACGAAAATCCAGTCAAAATAACCGAAAACGAAGTAAATTGATTTCAGATCGACTTACAAACTAAAGATACACAATTTAAAAAAATGTTATTGGTACAATAAATCCAAAACAGTACGACTGAATACACTTAGAAACCGCCAAAAATGCAAACTAAACCGAATACTCCATTTCGATAAGGGGGATATTCATGTATGGGGGATACTCTATTTCGTGACACCGGCACTGAGCAATTGAAAGTGAAGTGAAGGTCCCTACAGGGTAGCTATCTCAGGGAAGGCTCAAAGTACACTCAGCTCTACATATCCATCTCCCAAGCTCATTTTTCACCTCCATTGCACAAATACTCAAAGTGGATGTTGTCCAACCTCCTCTGCCTGAACCCTTCCAAAACAGAATTCATTATCCTAGGTCTTCCTGACCAAATCAAGAAAATTCCTGACCCTTCAATAAAACCATCCACTAATGCTTCATCTCTTACCTTCACCTGTGATGCCCCAATCCGCAATCTCAGTGTTACTTTTGGCCAACATCTGTCGTTTTCTAACCACATCTCCAACCTCTTGCGCTCCTGCTTCATGCACATTCGTGACCTCCACTGCATCCGACCCATGCTCGGCTTCAAAACTGCCTTCACCATTGCTACCTCCATTGTCCACTCAAAGTTTGACTACTGCAATTCCCTTTTCCTCAACCTTGAATCAAATATACATAATGCACCTTACAAAAATAAAACAGCTCCTGTTAAACTGAACTGTTAACCCCTATATTTGTGTTGTCAACAGACCCATATTTTCCATGACTTCAATCTTATGCATTTGTTACACATCCACACAGAATATGGTCAGCATCAAGCCCGAACCATGTCCTGCGCACTAGTGTGCAGTAGTGAAATATGCCTTAAAACACCAAGTTTTAACATCATGCTAAGAATGACACACAGCATGACTTAACCCTAGGGCTACTAAGCTTTTTGTGACATCGGCTACCAAGGGGGGTTGAGACGACCCCTGGATTTCGTGTTTGGTTTCACATATCATAACTTGTAATACAGCATTGGATTCAGCATTCATTTCTGCACAGAATGGTATATTTAGTTGTATATTATGTGAATGCACCTCGAAATTACATCACTTTTAACAACAGAACCCCTTAATTAGCGATATTTTATATTATTGCGTACATTTTGTACCTTTTGGATAAAGAAATATAAAATTATGTGTGTTTTGAAACTGATCTATGTATCCAAGATACACATACATCCCTACATATGTTTATATACGTATAAATATACATCCGTACATATATATCCATACATATATATCGGTTTACGTTGTGATGCTGTATTCAGCCGTTTTCACACAGATTACGCGTATTATTATTTATTTTGATCACTTCCGGTATTCAAAAGACAAAGATCTAGGTATGCAAATGAAGCCCTACATTCCCTCTAAAGAATGTAATTTGTTTCTCTTCTAGGAATATAAATGAATACGCTACCGACAAAAAACTAAGGGGAGTCCTTCCATTCAGACATTTTTCACGCATATTACGCGTATTATTATTTATTTTGATCACTTCCGGTTTTCAAAAGACAAACATCTAAGTATGCAAATGAAGCCCTGCATTCCCTCTAAAGAATGGTATATTTGTTTCTCTTCCAGGAAGAAAAATGAGTACACTATAGACGAAAAACTAAGAGGGGTCGTATCAACCCCCCTGGTACCTCGGGTATATCGGGTGTAACTTTTGAATGGCATGAGATATCACAATGATGTTTACCTCAAAATGTGCGCAAAAGATCCTGCTACAGCTACCTAAATTATCAAAATTATATTCCACATGGAACAAGTTTTCTAAGCAAAAAACCTAGGGGGGGTCGTAATAACCCCCCCTTGGTAGCCCGAGGGTTAAGAAGAGATGCTTCTGATTTCCACCAAACTACACCTTTTGCCACAACACTGGTAGTTGTCACGCGCAGAATAGAACTGTCCTCCGCAACAGACGTCACTTGGTAGATTACGCTGAGGGATGTAATCAACATCACAGCATTCGTATCCTCTCATCGTATCGTACACGATACCACCGCAACACGTCTGCCACAAACACCAACAGATATATCAGATAATGAAAAGCAAAATAAGAACACTGCACAAATTATATTTCACTGAGCACTTCTTTTTCTAAAGATTGTAGAGAATCGCTACCATATTGCAAAGGACATTGATCGATGGTCTCTTTCGAGTGAAGGCATGTTTATTAGTAGCAATATATCAACATAAATATATAAGTAGATAAGCAGTTATAATGTATAAACATGGCTGGCTAGAATAACACAAAATGTGGAACAGATTGTAAAAACATGAGCTAACATATACAGGTGTTAAAAAATACTTATGTAGAACAATACAATATCACTTGTTACCTTCGGTCCAGAGTAACACTGGTCTCCACAAGTGCCTTGTACTATTCCACATGATAAGTAGCGACATTTCACTGGTGTCGGTTCAGAAGGCAAAGAGGGCTGCGACCTGAACACAGTGAACGACATCATTATTTTTAATTATTATTCACTAATTTACAACAAAGCCTACACAAGAACTACTTAATAATGACCTGGTTATATTAATGTGTCTTGGAAGAAGAAGAATCCCTGTGAGACATCCAAGACAATTTCTTAGCCTTGCCAATTGAGGACAGGCGGCCAGTCCTCTCTCTAACTGTCTGACCTTATCACTGACCGTGTATGGTCAATGGACTCATTTCATGGCTGAGTTTGCTTAAGAGCACAAGTGAAGCAGAAACCTAGAAACAACATTTTTCTTCCGCTGCATGGATTTGAATCTGAGACTTTTTCTGGATTTGCAGTTCAGCACTTATATGCTCTCTGTGATATAAATATTCTCTTCAATATAAATACTCTAAACTCTTTTAATATTCTTAACAGGTCTTAATATCGACATCTCTTAACACTCCTAATATCTCTTTATACAATATCTCTTAACACAGGATTTAAAACCACTCATGGCATTGCTTACCCACACTCAATGACGGTTCTTCGATACAATTCATATCCAATGATGATACCGTTTGGCTGTGCAGGAGCTGACCAGGCCACAAGGACAGCAGACGAACTAAGAGCCGTCATTTCAGGAGGACCAAACCCCAAAGCAAGTGACTCACTCGTTGTGGCTTGAACTGAAGGACCTTTCGTGCAGCCATACAAAGTGCATGCTTCAACCTACAATTTTACGCAAACAATGTTTTACTTGTAATTGTAATTACGACAATTTTTATAGCATCGTCGGTAGCAAGCTACTTCTAGGATGCTTTACAAACACCGTCTACAAGTACTGTCAGTGCAAATGCTAATGCTTGGAGTACATTGCAAGTATATTTTTAACTGTTTTAATATAATGTAATATACAGTGACCTTGTGATATATTACTAAAGTTAATATAAGAGAGATTAATAAAATTAATATTTTATTAGTCAGTGACGTTCATTAGTGGTGCAGGTGGAGCATAAATCTGAAACCAAATTTCTGCGTTGGAGGGGATTTGAACCCCCAACCTCTCAATTGACAGTCCAGCATGCTTACTACTACACTGTTGAGCATCCCATATAAATTAAATAAATTTCTTTATATAAACTAAATGAATATTTTTTATTAAATTATAAAGACTACAGTATATAAATACATACGACTAAACCCACTGTGCTGGATTTAAAAATCTACAACAGATTGACATCTTGTTTTCCGTTATGATGACAACAGCATACACACAAGACAGCTCAACCAGTCTATGCTGCAACTTCTCCACAAGATCAGCAATTATTATACAGCATTCATTTATTTTATTATTATAATATTTATTTACATGTTATTTATTAATTGACAAGAGAACCTGAACATTGTAGACTGTGTATGGCTTGAGGTTATTGACAATGTAAGAGCCGGGCAGACGAAGATGAGGATCGATCTTCATTCCATTCACATGGATGAAGTAGGCAGTGATTTGACCGTTTGGACGCAGAGGTTCAACCCACGAAACTCTCATTGATGTGTCATTGAGTCCACTCACAATTGGTGCCTTAACTCCATCAGGCACTGGAAAACAGTTTAGGGTTAGCTAAGCAGTGTTTTACACTCAAGTCTGTATGTATCAAGTCACAAAAGCAAAGCAAAATTGGCTATTGGACTGATCTAAACACAAAACATGCATGTGAAACAGAAGACCAGAGAGAGAAAGAGACACCGTTACAGAGCGTTGTGTTTAGGTTGAGAGAAATTGGAAGGTTGCAGCGCGGATAGATCGGGTTTCCCTAAGAGATGCGACTTTAGTTTTGAATGGAAGCATGAGGATCAAACACAATGAGGGGCTTGTTAAAGACGACAGGATGGGTTAAGAAATGAAGAATTGACAAAGGAAAGAATGAATAAATACAATAATTGTAGTTAAAAAACAAAAGGTAGGATTTAAATAAAGGATCATTGCATCAACAGCATTTAAAACATGAACAGCCACAGTTTCTGGTAATAAAACTGTCCTGAACAAACTAGAATTGTTTTATTTCTTAACTGTTTTTTCTTGGTTGAGCAACTGTGAATAAACCAGTTCAAGTGACTCAGTGTTTGATAATAAATAAAGAAATGCAGAGTTTGCGATTAAGATTACCGGGCTTTCTCTGTCGTGGACCTGACCACTTGGAATGTCCCTCCATTGGAGCCATGTTTGCTTTACTCATCTCTAAAAACCCTACTTTTCTGCATGGCTGGGCCGGTAGCGCCTCTGAGTAGATATTTTGAAGGGGCTCTATATCAAGTTTATATTGCTTGGTTGAGTGCTTGATTAATATGCTTGAATAACAAAATAAATGAATAAATGATGAGTGGCTGACCTCCTTTGGCAGTTGAGGCATAGGCTGGTTGACAAGTGATGCTGTCTCCACCATACATTGCCATCGTCAGAGAAAACATGAACAAGGTGTCCGGCAGAAGGTTCGTTACACTGATCGAATCAAATGTAGAGTTCAAGGTCGTTGTCTGCACAAGGGTTTGGCTGGTGGAGGAGTTTTCAGTCACAGAAGAGTTGGAAATGCTGTAGATGTTCAGTAGAAACTGAACAACTTCACCCTGAAGGTCAAGAATTTCTGTAACCACAAGCAATCAAAATATTACATGTTATTGCTACGATAGAAGGAAATCCCCAACAAAAAGTCACATGCAAGATATAGGAGTCCATGAGACTGTTAAGCTGGTACTTTGCGCTTAGCTTACAGTAGTTCTTTCGAAATGTGGAGTTTACCATTATGATACAATTATGAGATTCTCATGTGCATTTCAAAATATCCTCTGTTATCACTCCTACGGAAGAAAAGAGCAGTTCCTTAAGATAACATTGAGAAGAAGCCATAGGTATTCATTGCTCATAGCCTTGGCATGAGGGCAGGTGGTTAATCCTCTCCTAGGTCACCTGATCTTCACACCATCAATACACTGATTTCATTACCTTGTTACCTTGTGCTGTCAGTTCTTGGAACTCTAGCGACCTTCATGATCAAGCCTCTCCATTTCCTTCTGTCCGCCGTCGCATCTCTCAGTTCTGCCAAATTCATTCAGTTGTTTCATGTATCTCGTCCATCCACTTTTTCCTTGGTCGTCCTTGTTTTCTCCTTCCCTCTCCATATGCTAACATCATTTCCTTTTCCAATCCATCTGATCGCATGACATGACCAAAGAACCTCAACTTTGCTCTTAGCACTGTTTGTTGTAGTGTCTCTTCATTCTCAATTCCGATACTCATGCGCACCCAATCGTTGGTCCTTTTCTCTTTCCATGATATTCTCTGCATCTTCCTCCATATCCACATTTCGCATGCGTTAATCTTTTTTTTCATTTTCTTGGTCATTGTCCATGTCTCACTGCCGTATGTTACTGCCGTATGTTACTGATTTCATAGTGAACCAAAATGTTTCAAACATCTTTCGACCCTGGCAGGGATTCAAACTCCGAGCCTCCAGGTTTACAGTCCAATAAGCAATCATTAGACTATAGCACAATGTAACAATATATCATAGTTATTCCTTAGAGTTGAGGCAAATTTATCCCCTGGAGAGAAAACTGTCACCAGTGATGACAGAAGAATGGAGCCAACTTCAAGGTTAATTAATGAGAATTAAGTTTTGCACCACTTATATCTTAAGTAGCAGCAGCACTTGGCGAGTTGGCATCATACCAAAACTGGTGAGACTGCGACCTGGAATGCTCTTAGTGAGCCAGCAATGACAGTTGGCATAGATGGAGAAATATATGTCCTTGAGCAGAGTGGATGGTGAGTTTACTGTAAAAGAAGTGACTATATTTTTCAATGGAAAATATGAGGCATTAATACAAATCATAGGCCTATGGCAAGATGACAGAATGCATCGAGAAATGAAAGAATGAATGATAGTTAGTCACTGTTTAACAATACTAGGTCATAACAAAGATTATTAGCAACGACCTCCTTCTTAATACAGGCTTTGGACTGGCACCACCCGAAAACAGCAGCAGTGGATTGAAAAGAACGAATGGATAAAATTAAGATGCTTAACTAATTACGAGCAACTTACTGGGCAGCGTCCACTGAACAAGAATCGAAGTGTCATTAACAGAAACGGCCACGACATCGGCCGCTTTGCGTGGCCGGCCACCAAAGGTCGTTACTGGAGCCGAGGCGCTGCTGGTCGTGTGGCCAAAGTCATTGAAAACAGTGACACGATACTGGTACGTAGTGTAGATCGTTAGGCTTCGATCTTCATAGTTAGTGACATTGCCAGTGTAGAGGCTCAACCAAACACCGAAACCAGTTGCGTTAACTGAAACACGAAAAATTCTCAGGTTAATTGATATTTTTTTCACATCTTTACTCTCGTGTATTTGAAATTAAAATAATGGAAATTCAAAGGATAATTCAAGACAAGTACATTAATGACTGAAAGGATAATTAATGCACAATACATGCATTAACAACTGAATACATTTACTCAATTTGAAGGTAAAAATGTATGATCTTTCAAGAGAAGTAAGCAAAAGGCTCAATGGTAGCTGATAAAAATGAAATCTCGCAATAACACACAGCTGCAATTATTATTATATTTCAGTTTTAAAAAAAAACTTAACATTACACAAATGTTCTAAAAATCATTAAGAAAAACATAAATTTAAACTAAATAAAGTTTATCGCTATATTAGGTTAATATTAATATAAACCCTATATTTTTTATCCAACCCGTCAAAATTCTAACACTGCATTCATTTATTTTTAAAACTCACACGCTGTTTGTAAAATATTTACATTTTTCAGACACTTCTTTCTAAACATAGTGAGCTATTATTATTACTAGTATTATGCATCTATTTAGTGACACTATCTCACGACCAGGCATCATTTGATGGTGCTGAGCAATTATGAGTGAAGAACCTGCTCAAGATGGTCTACGTTCAAAACCGCGATCACAAAACAGCGATCGTCAAAACCGCGATCACAAAATAGCGATGCACAAAACAGCGACTGCATAAAATAGCGATCATCAAAACAGCGATTAAATTCGAAGATTGACTTATTTAATGTAGCCTACGTTGATTGGTCCTAATTTCTAACCTAATTATCGTTAATTATTTTATTAAATCATTTGAAGTTGTTGGAGTGAGAGCAAAAATGAGAGCGTTGATTGGTCCTGATTGCGAACTTAATTGAAATTTAAATGTTGTACTTAAGCACATCGCAGGGCAAATATCAAATCCATCTAGAAAAATCTACAGAGAAATTGCAGACAAAATAAAAATCATCGTCCTATATTGGACTACCAATTCGTGGAATTGGACATAATTTAAGTCTTCAACTTTAACATTACACATTTGTTATAATTATGTATGCTTCATGATACATTTAAAACTTTCTGTAATAAATCGGTGAAATCGCTGTTTTGATGATCGCTATTTTATGCAGTCGCTGCTTTGTGCATCGCTATTTTGTGATCGTGGTTTTGACGATCACTGTTTTGTGATCGCGGTTTTGAACGTAAACTCTCAAGATCCCTACACCATAACCATCTTGGGGAGGCTTGAACCCATACTCTTCGCATTACAAGGCTAGCGTTCTAACCAATCAACTACTGTGCTACACAACACAGTTAAAGGTTTCCACAAACATGGCACAGAGGCAAACAGAAATTAACAGGCTTGACGACCTTTTAGGTCTGTTCAACTGACACCCTAGCAATAGCATATAATGTCTCAGTTATAAGAATTTTTATGCTGTTTATGATTCAGTTAAACATAAAATTAGCTTAAATGTATTAAGAAATTTGTTCACCATCCAAAGGCTGCTTCAGTTTTGACCTGAGCAGCTCATAATAGATGAATCGACCATTTGGAAGAGATGGCAATTTCCAGACAACAGAGATATAAGTCTGTGAAATTGGTGTCGGAAGAGGGGCAGTCACTCCGTCTGGTAACGATGGACTGGTCGTAACAACAGTTGGTAAACTCTCCGTACAACCACCATCTGGAAAATAGGAAAACGTTAACGGAAATCAGTCATAATTACACTACACATCTGTCTGAAATAATAATAATAATAATAATAATAATAATAATAATAACTTCTATATCACTACTGTAATAATGCTCAAGGAATCAGTCGATGGTTGTAATTAAGTAAAATCATTGTGCATGCCAAATTCCAATAACAATTTAAAACTTAAACACAAAGCTACAAGCTAATTCAATCACTCTTTTGAGAGCAAATCAACAGAATATGTCTATCTATTATACAGTAATCATTACTTAAAGACGTAATACTGAAGGTAATGAATGTTGATTAAGACAGCCCTAATAAGAATGATAGTGATCGTGAAGAGAGGGTACAGAAGTAGAGCAATCCCTGAAGTTAGCATTGAGAGGCAACCATGGGAAGGAAGCGTTAGTTACTTCAAATTCCTTAGCCTTTGCATACGAAGGCGGGTGTTCACTGTTCAGCCCTCACCCTCGCTGTCCGATCTTCCCACTGACAGAGTAAGGTCAGTTTACTATTTATATCATAGTTGTGTACGGCACAATATGAGCTTAAATCTCACAACAAAATTCCTGGCAGGGATTCGAACCCTGATCTTCCCAACTGACAGTCCAGCATGCTAACCACTAAACTATTGTGCATCTCTAAGACATAGAAAACAAGACATAGGACACATAGTTGTCTGCATATACGCCACTGGCGGACCTGCTGTGGACCATGTGTGGAATAACAAATATGGATGTTATAAAGGGAAGAGAACCGTACCTGAGCAAGCAGCAACTGTGACATTGTAAGTTGTGTATGGAATAAGATTATCAACTGTCAGTGACATCTGGCTGACGTTTGAGATGTCGTAGCGTGGAAGTGGCAGACGGACGATGTAGGACTGGAGAACGCCATTCGGATACAATGGAGGCAGCCAAGAGATGAGCATTGATGTTAGACTTAGGAGGTTCACAACTGGAGACTGAACCCCACCAGGCCCTATTTACAGAATAGAATCATCATCATCATCAACATCATCATCAACATCAGTGCTGCTGCCGCCATTGCTACCACCTCCACCGATGTCATCATCACCAACACTATTGCCGCACATGACACGCACCTCCAGAACTACCATCGTAAACTTTAGAACCCACCACCATCAGCACCACCTTCACCAAACACCAACACTGCCAAATATATCATCAAAGAAATAATTTTGCCGCCCAAATATTTTCCAAAGCAAAGTCGCATGGTTGTGCACAAAATCACACCCTTCGACACAAGAAACCAGAAGCATTCTTCTAACACATCAGAAACCCACAACTGAAGAAAGCTCCCCACTATTACTCACTCGCTGACTTGGTGAAGATGGCTGCCCATGGTCCATACCCAACACCAGCCACCGTGTAAGCCGCAATTCGGTACTCGTACCCCGAGTAGGGCACGATGTCAACGGAAGAGTCGACGTACTGGCGTGGGTCAGATGGATGGAATGTCTTGACGAGGACCACGTTTGTCTGGTTGAAGAGCCGTCGCTGAATGCTATACTGAACAATGTCACCATTCGGATGCTGAACCACGTCCCAAACGATCAGAACTGATGTGGAGGACTGTGCGATCAGGGTTGGACTAGGTACGCCCTCTGGTGCTGTAAACATTGTAACTGTAACCGTAAATCTCTGCTCAAAAAGCACTGGTCGAAAGATAATCACAGGGAACCAGCTTATTCACATCATGCATTATGTTATAGAAGTGGACCAGAGATAGCATATGAAGAGCAAGATCCCACTGCTCAACAAAGCATTTTTGTAAGGTAAGGTAAGGTAGAGGTAGGCTAACATACTGATTTAGTAAGACCGCTCACAAACATTTTTAACCCATCTTAATCCTTTAACGACAAGGAAGCCCTAACAGCTACTGGGAAAACCGTTCGACTTCTGGCTTTCCTGATCCATCCGCCTTCAACCAGACTTCTCTAGTGGTTTTTGTGGTTGCACTACGTTTTCACTTGAGACATGACCATCAACCAATGTCTCACATTAAAAGAACAGCACAATCAAAGTCAATTTGTTAGATTACAAGATGCAAATTCAGACGTCTTTCTTAACCTGCACTCAAAGTAGTAACCGGTCGAGAATCCTGGCTCATCGTACACCCTGCCACTGTGCACACTTCGACACGGTAAATGTAACTGGTAAATGGTACAAGATCCGTAAGATTCACACTTGTTACGTTACCATTCACCTAAAGTATGCAAAACATTAACTCGTCATAGCACAACAAATAATGCAGAATAAATGCTTAAAATATGATGATAAAAGCATAGACAGCAATAGGATGTATTGCTTCGCTCCAACATGGTTCAAGTTACATTCTGTTCCTCAGTTTTTAATTTATTTACTTATAGATCTGTCTAATTTTTTACTACTTGCACAAGGTCAGTACATACAAATTTGAAGCACAAGACAAATCGTAATCATAATATCGAAATTTCTACAACACCCAAAAAAAGCAAATTCATGGGAAACAGCTTATTCACAGTGCTTAGTCAAAACATAATCGAGAGGCAGGGGACGAAATCGGTTCCCAGATCAAGATCTGAAGGGGTAAGGCAGGCAGATGCGCACAAACAACTTGCCCAGATCAAGATTTGAAGGGGTAAGGCAGGCAGATGCGCACAAACAACTTGTCCAGGGTCATTACACGAACAGGATTGAACCTGGAATTGTGGGACTGCAGACATAGGAAGCTGGTGAAGGACAACAGTGCTGGACCTAATACAATCTCTTATGCAGAGATTTTCTTTTGAGATTTCTATAGAAAGAGGTATACTACAAAAGCTTAGATATATAAATACAAACACTGTGACTCTGTGATCAATATACCGGTAATAATCAACGATGATGATAATATCGATAATGACAGTCAATGTTAAACGCAAACTACAGTGGAACCTAAATACTTAGCAGGTATGGTCAAGTTTAGTTCCAAGCACATATTCATAGGTTAGGCAAGTAGAAAGGTAGTTGACTATGTTGGAGTGTCTGAAGCTGAAGTGGAAGAAAGATAAAAGAAAACTACTAGAAGGATAAAAGGATAGGAATTTCTAAAAGTACAACGTTCTTACTGTCTGTACGAGTGAGTTGTTCTGGTAGAGGTTGTAGAGGGTAATGATGCCATTCGCCCTAAGAGGTGCCTGCCAACTGACCTCCAGAGACCTTGCCTCCACCTCATTAACCATCGGAGGATCGATGCTGTCTGGCTCTACATAAATCATTCACAGTTTCAGTAAACCTTGTAAATAGTGACAAGCCAAATTAAGTTATATATACAACCTTTCAAATAAATTATTTTTATGAAAGAAATTATTTGTAAATATTGTTTTATGAAGAAATTATGAATTGACATTATTAAAAACAAACTTTATGAAATAAACGAGTTCCATAAAACAGATGATTGTGACACAATAAATCATTACGGATAAATAGATAGTACGTTATGAATCTGAAGATTTACATACCACCTCTCAACCTTAACACACTGCCAAATACATATTCTGTAACATACAACTCTTTGGAATGAACTCCTGAAAGCTCCCTGCCATAGTTCGCTCATTCCTCTCTCACCTATCAATCTCAGCGCTCTACTGCTTGCCTTCTCTCCTGCAGCATTTTAAAATAGACTGAAACCAAACTTTTCAAGCTATCTTAGCCTGCTTCCTCTCCTGCACTTTCCTCTCCTCTCACACTCCCATACACCACGCCGTCTCCTCGGTTCAACTCCCTGCTCGTATTCTTAACTGGCACTGAAACAGAACAGAGAACCTGGCTCTTGACTCGACATGGCGTTTGGTGAGCAAGCTCTAACGGAGACTCAAACTCTTGTGTGACACTGAGAAATTTCTGAAATTTATATTTACAGATACTACAGAATGAGATGGGAGTGGCTGGTGGTACTTACTGTCCTGCCGGGTAACTAGGAACGCCCAGTCAGAAAACGTCCTGCCATAGGTGTTGCTTGCAGAAACACTGAATGCGTATTGAGTGAATGGCAAAAGATTCGTCTTTGTGTACGAAGTTGCGGTAGTTTCCGATGGAAAAAGACTGAAAAAAGACATGTCTTCATAAAATAATAACACAGGAAGACGCAATATGCTTTATAAGCACATCAGGGAGACAGTCTGCTCAGTTCAACATTTCTTAAACAACATGGAGACAGTATACACATCATAAAATAAGAGCAGCACAATCTACGTTTTATAAATGCAACACGAAGTCTTGGTTTCATAAAAAAGCTGAACATGTTTAGAGATTATGCTTACCATCTCTGAATTTCCACAAAATTCATGTTAAAATGAGGCTGAAGAAACTGAATATCATGCTCTATGGGCACTCTAAAGTGAAATTAGCTGCACCTAAGTTGTGGTGCAAGTCTTCTAACCCTGAGCCTTTCCCCATGCAGTGTGTAGCCCAAAACCACTCCGAGCTTTGATCACCGAAACAGGGTCAAAAGCCTTCAATTTTTGGTCTGGATATTAACCCGATTATAGCCTGCTTTTGGTGTTCCATCAGTTAATGCCAAGTGCACCAGAAAATGGTGCTACAAAAGTTGCTACCATAACTACTACCGCTTTCGTGCAAGACTTGTCTTGTTAAAGCGCTCTATAAATGTCTAATTGTATTGTATTGTATTGTAACTAATAAGAATAATAACAAACTCTGAAGAATAGCAGAACAAAGCCAAACAATACGAACTTCTCAACAACGGCATCTAGAAAGGAGGCATCCTTGAACAGAAGCTGGAATGTAGGTTCACGGTCTGAGTTCCATCGAGCAACTGGACTCCATGTGGCAGTAATTGAACTTGAAGTCGAGGACAACAGGTTTGGCGGAAGGACGCCATCTGGTGCTAAGAGACAAAATGAAGAGAGAACATTAAGCCCTGAACTCTCACTCTTTAACTCTACTTTGTTAACTTAATCAATCAAATAATAAAAATATCTTCACTCAGTATTCAGCCAATCAAATAAAATGTGATCTAGCGTGATCATTCAGCAATGCAATTCAAAAAGCTGATAAAAGAAATGAAAGTAAATACTATCAAAAACGACTGATAGATATGAATATATACGAAATCAGGATGTACAATAAAATGGTAACTCCTCAGAAACAGCTGAACATTAAAATGATTTTGAAAGGTGCGAAAAAACATAAAGAAGTAAATAAAATGTAAAACTCATGACTACTATGAAAGTATGAAATTCAAAGTAAATGAAAAGGAACAACTATGCAGCATAGTATTGGCAGCTATGATTTAAATAGTTTTGCTTATTAGAAGCCAGAGAATTATATCTGCTCAAGCTAGAGTCGTCTGAATTACCAGCCATTGGTAAGGAAACGGTAGCAATATCACTGAGAATGAAGCCTTTAGTATTTGATGCGTTCATCTGGATCGAGTAACTGCTGAACGGCAAAAGTCCCGTTATGTTCACCCATGAACCGATCACAACTGTTTCATTGGTACGATAGAGACTACGCCGGCCGCTGTAAGATGTAAAGTCCATTTTACCTGAAACAGTCAATTTTATTTTAAATGGTTCACTCATCAAGTGCTTGCAATGGAACAGTTACTACTCATAACCTTAAGTACATAACACAAAACTACTCACTTCTGCCGGTTTGTGCTCACAGCTAGACACTACCACCACACATATGGCATCCACTGTAGCCAATCTTGTCGAATGCTTGCCTTGTAATGGTCACCATGCAGAAAACTTAAACTTTCATAACACAAAACTGTCTAGTGCTGTCACAGTGTCCATTGCTGCATATCACTAGACATTTGCACTAGACCAGGGGTCTCCAAAGTACGGCCCGCGGGCCACATCCGGCCCGCCAAGGCCTTTAATCTGGCCCGCAGAACTCTCCTTGAAGAAACAAACTAAATTGGAAAAATTGAAAATTTTAACGCCGCTGTACTCTGACATGCATATTGCCAAAATCCATGTCGCTGTTTGTAGGCACTGTGCCTGATATGCAATGACACCATTGCAGTGCTTAAAGAGTACAATATTCTGAGACATTATGAATCCAAGCATTCATCGCATTACTCACAATTCACTGGACAGCTGCGCACAGAGAAATGTTTTTCTTCGGAGTTTTGGCCCGTGGAGCTTTAGAAAGTCAGCAATGTGGCCCCCCGCTGGAAAACTTTGGAGACCCCTGCACTAGACTATACATGTTCAATAAGAAATATGTGAAATAAAATAAAATTATCAATTTTTTTATTCTTTTAATTGTGTGCCATTCAACCCAGCTAAGGAATGCACTCAAGTATAATACATGTACGACAGAACATTGATGCCATTGTGAGTGAAGGACTTACTCAAGGTTCATACACAGTACCTGTCTGAGTGGAGGCTCGAACCGATTCTCTCCGTGTTACAGGCCCAGTGCTCTAACCCAGTGCTTCCCAAACTTTTCTGTGTCACGGACCGGCAGAATTAACTTTAAAGTGTCACGGACCGACAGGAATTTTCCCACTGCAGAAGGACCGGTGCCCAATTTATTAGTTTTTCGATCACCTAAAGTAGATTCCTCAAATATGTGATAAAATTGATTTAAATGCATACTTAGCCAATTCTAAGACTCTATTGCCCTTTAACTGCTAGCCTAAAAAGTGTTTTTGACTTAAAAAAATTAAAATAGCCATTTCCTGATTCCAAGACAATTTGAACAGTTTCTTGACTCATTCTGCGGACCGGCAACTGAGGGCTAGCGGACCGGTGCCGGTTCGCGGACCACCACTTTGGGAAGCACTGCTCTAACCAATTGGCCACTGTGCCACACTGCATGTGTGTATGTATTTGTGCACATATGTAAACAAGCACGCATGTAGATTGTAGAATTGTAGATATGTATGGAAAATTGGAAATTATCTGAACATCCATACAGCACAGTTAAATTCCATCTAAAAACAAGGTTATACTCATACTTGGATTAATGTAGAACATTCCCTCGAAATAGCTGTCATAGAAGAGAAGACCATTTGGGGTTTGAACCCTTGTCCACTGCACCCTGACTGAGCGTGCATCCGAGACCTGTGCGCTGAGGCCTATGGTGCCCTGTGGAGGGGCTTCCTGGGTTCGGGCACTCACTTCATGACTGGAGCTGCAGCCCATCGCCGTGCATGCTTCGACGCGGAAATAGTGAAGGCTCCAGGGCTGGAGGTCATTTAAGTTGACGAACCTTTGTGCCGAGTCATTGAAGATGAAGAGACCGTTGTGGAAGAGATGGTACTGAACGATCACTCCTAAACATACGCCAATGAAAACAAAGAATTTGGAAATTTAGAATGACAAATCAGATATTGTGGAATATAAATTTAAATAACCCTGGAGATTTATAAACATCAGAATCAACTGTGTTGCAAAACAGAAAAATAAATCTGAAGAGGCAGGTGAAGATTTAAGATATTTGAAATGGAAATTTAAATAAAGATGGAGAATAAATAAATTGGAATGAAGATTTATATGGAAATTTCAGATATATGGAATGGAAATTTATATAATAAGATTCAGATGGAGATTTAGAATGAGCAGAATTAAGAGCATTCACAAAGACTTAACAAATTAGAATGGTGATAGGTATATACTCAGATGAAAAGTCAGAATGAATAGACATAAGCACATTCAAAGAGATTTTAGATATTCAGAAGTCCTGAAGAATTTAGCAAAGCAATCCAAATGAGTATTTAAGAGAGTTAGAGTGATTAGACCTAATTGCATTCAAAAAGATTTTACAAATTCAAATTGCAGATTTAAATGAAGCTGGAGCAAGATTCGAGAGATTTTGAACTATCACCCTAATTATTAGTATCCCAATTAAGAGCTACAAACCATTAGGTGAAGTGGGTAAATCCCATGAGACGATAAGTTGAGTTGGACTGGGTGAAGTAACCACAGGATCTGGAACCCCGTCAGGCGCCATTTCTCTCGTAGTTACCTTGGTAGAATTACTCAAAGTGCAGCCTCCACCAGTACAACCCTAAAATACGGAAATCAACGGCAAAAACATAAAAATTAACGAAGACCAGATCATTAACACTTTAATGACGAGAGTGTACTAAAAGTGACTGGGGAACCAAAGCAGCTTGTCATTAAAGTGTTAAGCTAATTAACCCTGAAAGACAGCCACAGACTACAATAATGGATAAAATTCATCCATTACAGGAACAGAACCCATCAAAGACCCAATTTAGAGCTCCCTAAATCAAATATCGTGAATAGTCCATAAAAATGCTAGGCGCTGAAAATAAAGTATACCTGAACTACTACTCCTGGCCCAGTTAGCTAAACTGGTCAGAGTGTAGGCTACATCTCTGTGTAAGAGAGTGCAGATCACGATTTGCTTCCTGAAGGTGGCTTATTTCAGACATTTAAATCTCGGGCTAACACGGATACCTTAAATGGCGCGGCACCCATTCAAACAGGTAGCGGTGGTGAAGGATCTCACATACTGCTCAATTTGTTGAAAAATGAGCAGGGTCGATGCCATACGGTCGCTATATAAAATCGAGTACATTTACATTTACTGCATACTTAATATTTCATTGCCTGTAAAAGTGTTAATGGTCTGGTCTTCTGTATAATTAATCATAAAATTCGCTAGGTGGCAGTAATAATACAAGGGTTTCAATTCTACTGCTTGGATCCGTATAAAGATCCCCACCATTTTAAGCAGTAAAAATCTAAACAAGTAAATTTCCAACACAGTGCAGGCTTAACTTAGGATACTCAAAGTCACACATAATAATAATAATGACCTGACCTTACATGACCTGACCTTACCTGACCTAACGTGACCTTACCCTTAGTTAAGCAGATGTGCATTACCAAGATCTTAAAGAAGTAGAGAGTTCCTGGACGGAGGGTTTCGATGGTGCAGAATTGGATCAACGTCTCCGTGCTGTTGTAGGCATCGATCCCATCGGTCGACGGATCCTGTGACATGTACAATGTGTACATTGTCATTTCACCATTCCGCTGCAGTGGTAAATCCCATTCAACGTACGCTCTGGTCGGACCTGGTCACAAATTCAGCACAGCTAATCAGTAGTCAATCAAATCTGTTAGATTTAGAGGGCTGTGTTTCAGTGCCTGTAAAAGCTTCTGAAAATGCACTATATATATGCCAACTTGTTATAATGCTCTCTTTGGTAGCCATATCCAGATGTCTTGTCAGAATGAAGTCTTTTTATAATGAGTATATATTTTTCTACGTGAATTAATGCAATCTCTCTTTCTTCCTTTAAGAAACACCTCAAAACTCACTATTTGTTATTGGCTATCAAGAATTCGAATATGTAACAGCTCTTCACCTGGCGACTAACTAACCGCGCCTCTGATTCACATTTCTGTTTGATCTTACATGTGTTAAAAATGTTTGTAATAATAATGATAATAGTACGTATAGTGTAGCATAATTATGAGAGGCCAACCAAAGAAATAACATATAACTCAGCAGAGACTTCACAGCATTAGTAATTACCAAGAAGGGTGATCCTTGGTGGATTGATGGATGTGGGTGGAAGTTGGGCTGTCATGATTTGAGTTACTTGGCTTGATCCACAGCCAACCTGGTTACACGACTCCAAGTAAAAATAGTAGGTCGTATAAACCTGAATATCAAACAAAGTTCGAGTCAGTAACAAATGCTCTTAATGTTCTCTAGTTGTTCATTTCCTTCTGACATCACAATCAACTGCAGAATAATTTCCCCTCTGACTGTCACAACATTAGAGGAAGGATATTCAGCACGTAGATTATGACAATAACAATTGTACTTTACTTCTTCCTTGCAGATCATTTCTACCTCAGGTAAAAATTAATTAATACAAATCACAATCTGTGAAAGATCACAAAAAGTTCAAGAAAGTAGTCAGTAAAGTTGCAGTTTGAAATCTAGAACATTTCACCGAAATAAAATAGAAAGACGACATAGATTCCCAACAGAACTGAGACATACACTTAGGTTGGTGACATTGTACGACTGAAGGACACCAGTGTAGATTGGCAAGTCTAGTCCTTTGTAGAGGATGAAGCCAGTTAAGACGCCATTGGGAGAGCCTGGTATAGTCCAGCGCAGGAAAATGAACGTTGTTCCAATGTCAGCAGCCACAGGCTGAAAGACATTCGATGGAACTGGAGACACAGAAACAGAACAACTGAGTGTAACTGTTGTTGTACAATAGAAGAATACAACTGTATTTGATATTGCCCTCCTTCCAAAGTTCCGAAGTGCACACGATCGACAATATGACAAAACATTAAAACATCGATGACACTGAGCAACTGTGCGTGAAAGACTTCCAAGTATCATAGCACGAAGTTTTTTAATGTTTTATAAAAACAACACAAATATGTACACATGTGTGTACATACATATGTATGTATGCATGTACATATCTATGTATGTAGGTAGGTACGTAGGTACACGATGAGCATGCAAAACAATAGGTTACTATAATGCACAGATATAAGACATCTCCACCCAGGAACTGGAAGTGAGTAGACATAACTACATGTAATATTATGTCTCTATATTCGTTTTATTGATAAAAGCAATCTGACAAAAACGCAGAAATCATAACATGAGTGATAATGGATAATTAAAAGTGTAATGGAATGCAAATCTTTGAAATTTCTTAGAGTTCCATATAGAAGCGTGAGTTCTATCAGGACATATGTTCCACATTTAACCCCTTCCTAATTTCTAAAGGCAGCATCAGTAGAGTGATGCAGAAGGCTAACCATCTTCGAGGGTCACGATCTGTGTTCCGTCTGGACTCTCTGTGCATCCACCGTCAGTACAGGCCACCAGATGCACCGTATAGTTTGTGTACGGCACTGCGTTTGTTACCAGAACTAAGGAAATATTTCATTCAAAATTAACAAGATATAAAAAAATCATGACCATCCTTAAGATAACATTACATGAACCCCTGCCTATCGATTTTGTTTTGATTGAGCGCCACTGAATAAGCTGGTTCCCACGACTTCGCTTTTGTGGTCGCTGTAGAAGTTTCGAGTTTACGATTACAGAACATTCTCATTTTTAAAGCAATAAATCATTGTTATTAGTCTGTAAATTCAGTTGCACTGGTGTCTAACTGATGCTGCACCATAATCAAGCATTAATAATCAGTTCAGTATCCAGAAGATCAGTCCACTTAGACAGACAGGTAGGTGGATAGAGCAACTTAAATGCAAGAACCAGTTCGTAAATCTTAGGATGCGTAAATGTGACCAAGGTTGTCATAAGACTATGACAAGTATTCTAGATTGCTTGTGTTAGTTTAGAGAATATCTGCTATGTTGAATAAGTGTTGAGAATTGACTCCATCTCTAGATGCAGAAGAACAGCTGTCCGTTAAGCTACCCTGGGAAAGCTATGAGAATGAAGTGTTAGTGACTTCATTTTCTCAGCCTCAGCATATGAGGGCCGGTGGCCAGTCCTCTCTCCTTCACCGTCTCATCTTCCCACTGACAGTATGTGGTCAATGTACTCATTATAGCTGAGTTGGCTAGGGGTGCAGATAAAGCAGAAATCTCGAACCAAATTTCTGCCCATGCAGGATTTGAACCTTTGACCTTTCGATTGACAGTTCAGCATGCTGACCAATAATTGTGACCATATGCAGAATACACCAGAAAATCATCATAATGCTGCCCTCAGCTGAAGTCTCAGCCACTGTATTAAAAAAGAAACCATTGTATCAAGACAAAAGAGAAATCTGAGAAGACACAGAAACAGTGGAAATCAGTCCAGAACATTCTCAAGAAGCCACAATCATTGGGTCAAAAGCTGACATACAGTGAGCCACTGGTAAGAACAATGCCTATACTTTACACAATCCCTCATGATGCAAATTGATATAAAGCTGTCTGCTGATCTTCTTAAATTCCTGGAGCCAACCTCTCTGCACAGTGCCATCAGTGGTGAAGAGCTCGAATGCAGGCGTAGTCATGTTTGCTGTATAGTAGGTGCGCACGATGTACTTTATTATTCGTCCTGTGTTGCTCTGAGGCGCCTCCCAAAACACATCAAAACGATTACCAGACAACACCCTGACAGTCGGTTCTGGTACATGGTTTGGAGCTGAAAGCAAGACACAGTCCACGTTTTCACACTTCACAGTTTCGATTCTGGATTTAAAATAACAGCATAAAAAAGGGCGTTTAACATTGTCCCACAAAGTGGATGTCACTAATTCATGCAATATAAAATAATAAATAAGTAATCTAAAGTGAAGGAGCCCAGCATTGCGGTAGTATGCAAAAATACACTGCCATTATTGCAATTAATTTTCGTTGTTTAAACTTGCTTCAGATCAAACTAACACTGTCATGGCCCAACAAATATTTCAGTACTGGGCTAAAAGTGGTGGCGACTTTTACATACATAGATACCTATGAACACATAATTATGATGAGCTTTGTCCCATGGAAGTACCTGTAAGTAGCATGTACACATACCTCCTTCTCTGGTTCTGCCAGTGGCCCAGTCACTAAGAACCGACCCAGCAGGATTCACCGCCTCAACACGATACATGTATTCTAAATAAAGAAAAACGGAGAGCAATCGTTGACATGAAACAAATCAGATTAGCAGAACAAAACATACACTAATTGGGCCTTACACTAAACTCTCGTATTAACCAAGGTCAAGCTTGAAGCTGCGACAAGCTGAAAGATTTTACATTACATTCGATATTACATTACATGACCAACGTATGCCGTCTGCAGTAGGGTAACTTTGTTTCGGCAACGGATGAGCAACGTGGATCCTAAACGTTAGTCATGAGCACCCCTTCGACCTACTGATCATCAGGCAAGGACTACCTTTTCTGCACAAACCCAGTGGTTAGACAGATTTCCAGAAGCAGCTTCATCTACTACCAATGATTTGCCAAGAACTTCAACAGCTATGGGTATCCTGGTAGAACTGCTGCAGTCCTTCACCCAAAATTACAATTGTACTGTCAGAAACAGCTCAAGAAACATCTGAGCTTTCATATAGGTCCAACAGATAGTTTTTGTTTCAACCTTATAGGTCAGAACAATGCAAATGTTGATATACAAACACTTCAAGACACCTCGAAATGAGCATTTAGACAAGTACTTACCAATTAGATATAGAAAATGTCTAGTTGACAAGCGTACCTGTAAATGGCAGAAGGTCATAGTCATAGGCAAAGGTGTTTGTACTGTTGGAGATCACTTGAATCATTAGGCTTGTACAGGTGGTGCTGGTGGTTGGCTGTGAACAACCAGCCATATCAACACCCAAACTTGAAACTGCAGATGCCGACATTGATACCGACATACGGTTGTAACGCAGTTCATCCAAAATACATCCACCAAAGCCTAAGAAGCAAAAACTTTGGCGTTGGTTGAAACGAAGAAGAAACTCACAATGATGAAAGTTTAAGAAGTTTTAAAGCCTATGCAACAAATTAAAAGTCGATTGAAAATGATGTATTAGTAGCAAACAAGTAATTAATCTAAAATAAATTTGCTGAAGTATGGCTATGGATGTGTCTGACCTACAAAACAAATTCGTGCAGCCAGCAGCAATATGTAAATTAAAAAATCTCTGAAATCAAATCTCCATATTAAACTTTTTTTCATATTCTTCTCAAACACTAACTTTACATAGCACACTGCATATGGCTGTATTCAGTAATTGCAAAGATGTAATGTAATTGTGAAGTAGCTTGCTACCTACACTTCTCTAAAAAGTCATTATAACATAAGTTTTAGATCTTTACGCCGATACCACCTGTATATCAGTGTCATCTGTACCTGGCTGCAGTGTCATCTCATAGTTTCCCTGCCCTGTTCTGCCTCAATGTAACATGTACCTTCATCGTTGTCGGGCACTTCATTCTGGAACAGGACAACCAGCAACATGAGCTCCTTATCCTTTTGCTACCTCTAATTAGCCAACATTTGAAGACCATTCTATTTAATCATGGCCTTGTTTTGTCAGGTCAACAGCAACTCTGTTTAGTCTTTCTTTTGAGGTGCTATATAAATGCACAGCTATGACAATGAGTACATTACACACTACACTCTCTGCCCCAAATTCTTCTGTTGCCACAAAAATTGCCCAGATACACGGCTTACTTGTCTGCAGTCGATTTCGTAGTCCGCTCTTTTCCGCAAATACATCTCCCTCAGACCCAGAAGGCATTCCACCAACGTAGATGAAAGAAGCAAGACTGATTCCCGGTTGGTCAGCGCCAGAACCATACGTCGTCGGAGTAATGCTATCGACTGCGACGGTCATAAATCGTCCAGTTGTGGTCAAATGCACCAAGTGCCATTGACCGTCACATAGTGAAGTGGCATTGAACAGAACGTTGTCTTCAACTCCATTGTTGCTGATCACCCAGGCAAGGTAACCGGAGATAATCTGGACGAGGTAGAATGAACCGCTGCCCCCATACGCAAAAAACAGAAGACCCGACAGATATTCCGTTCGGAATTTGAATGAGAAGTCCGTCGAACTACCTCCGGAAAAAGTTGCTGACCGAAAAACCAAATACCCTACACACAGTAGGCAACAAGAAACCACCAACACAAGTGAATATAAGACAACGATCAATCAATCAATCAATATTCGCTTTATTCATAATGTTCAAGCTGACACAGCCACAACTTGAATAACTTTGAATTAACGAGTTGTGTTTCACTGAAACAGAAGCTCAATTACAGTAAGACTCTTTTGAAAGCATTTAATAAATTATTATCTGATATATTGAAGTCTTAAGTAGCAACAGACAATGTAAAATTAATTCAGACAAAGGAAATTGTATATGAAATGTCTTGACAAGAACCCGGTAGAGCATGGACTTATTATAAACATGAAGTTATCAGAGGATTTTAAGGCCTGGGATCGCCGATTCCGATTAATACCGACTAGTGCAAAATCCGGCCCAAACTGATTACCGAACGATTAATCGGCCCATCCCAACATGCAGCCTTTTACAAATCTAACAAGTTGTCGATATCTGGCAGAAGAAACGTTTACCAGTGCTTAATATTAACTCACTACTTGTCATCACTGATAATTTTTCATACTATTTGTTTACCAGTTCCATAGAAGCGAATGCCACTTATGTAGGACGAGGGACAGCCCTGCCAGATTGGGCTGACGTTGGTTGATCCCAAGGCACTGCTTAAGTTCACCATCATCCATTCCTCTGCAGGAGTTGCCTGAGTCATTATGCGGAAATTCTTCAGGCAACCTTGAAATCCTTGTTGAACAACCTTTAGAAAATAATCCACGAAATGTCAAATGTGGGCCATTTGACAAAAGAACACTTTACTATTGAAAACTGTATTATTTCATCACATAAAAACAAGCTATTGTACAAAGAAAACCAATAAAAATGTACAACAAAACTGTAATAATAGTAATAATAATGATACATAGGAAGAATACTTTCTAACTAATAAATATAAGCCAAGAACAATTGCAAAAACAACAATTTCTAGTCCACTGTAAGTAACCAGCTACTTCTAGGGCGCTTTGAACAGTCAATCGCATGTCACAGGGCCAAAAAGGCCCAGAGGGAAAATGAATCTAGCACGGTTGAATTAGAGGTCTTCACCTGCATTTTAGGGTTAGTATCCTGTCTTTGTATGATGAAAGTGTCAGGAAGGCCGCCTAAATAGACTCCCGTGTTGTTACCCAAGACATTGCTCTGACATTGGCTTGTATTGAAACCTGGAATAGAAAACACCATTCTATTACATATTTCTCAAATACTGGAAATATAGTGCCAGAGGTACAGACAATGAACTGTAACATGAACAATAAAATCTGCCAACCTAACGTTAAAGCTATGACTGAGGCTACTGTTTGGCAGTAAAAAGAAACAATCAGTTATGCTGTGAGAGCAGCTGAAGAGGCACTCAAAATCAGACTAACACTAAGACTCAAAACTGATTGGAAAGATTACTTAACCTAAAATTCCATCCCTTACCAAGAACTGGTGGCAAAAGCTGGTAAAGGCAGAGACCAAGAAACTGCAGTCTCACGCAAAGCTTTCTGTTCTGTCAAGCAATTATCTCTCCTACAATATAGTGACTTTCACTCAAAATTTAAAACTCTTTTCCCACAAATCGTACCCCGATTCCTCCCCTTCCCCTTACCTCTCCCGCCACTTCAATTTTAAACAGCATCCACAGTTGCCATCTACTGGACCCTTTGGATCTTGACTTGGAACCGATTCTGACCTCAGCTGCCTATCGATTTTGTTCTGACTGAGCACCTTTGAATGAGTTGGTTTCAGAGACTTTTTTATTTTGGGTGCCGTAGAAATCTTGAGATAACAATTACGACTAACCAGACCAGGATGCAGTAGATAGATATTCGTTTTATTTTCTGACAGGTTGACAGACCGCAACCAGTTACAATAGAAATATGTTAAATAATGAAATCAAAAACAAACAAAAAAAAACCAGACAGGTGTGCAGTCAGTTAGGGCAAGCGTTTTAAAGTACACGAGGGATAAAGTTCTTCACGTCCTTAGCAGGCAGTTCAAAGTTATGACGTCTTGGGCGGAGGTTGTATCGTCGTTGTACGATTGGTGGGAATAGCCCTCGCAAGACATGGCAGTCATTCCTAATAACTGCCTGAAGCAGTCGCTCTTAGCTGCACCCACCATATCCTCCACGCCCGGCGATCGCGGTGGGAGGAAACCCAGTACTGATTATCTGCAACTATGCAGCACTGCCTAGGTAAGTATGTCAGGTAAATCAAAGTATGGCAAGGTATTATTATTAATTAATCTTAATATTAACAAAATTAGATGTGTGAATGTGAGGCATGGCTAATAATCCACTTACCAGAATACGAGTTATTCATTCGAATTGTTCCTTGTTTACCCAGTCGAGTTGCTTGGATGCCTTGCCAGTAACCGTTATTGTACATGAAACCACCATCGTCAAGAGTTGTCACAGCTGTCGGACAACCTAAACAAAGAAATCCTGGTCAATCATGCACAAGTGCTACATAGACTCATCACTTAAGTAAACTTATTGACCAAACAACAGAGAATTTAAGCTGTGATTCCTTTTAAAGACAAAATCCAACCAGTAAGGCCAAATTTCACATAATTAAAAAATTACTTCTTTTAATGTCAAAATTTATGTAGATTTAACACTATTTAAAGCCAATTAGCAGAGAATAAAAGATAAAATCTTCTTCACAATAAAAATCTGAAACACCACATTAAACCTCCACAGTAGTCAACAATTACATAAATTAATATAAGAATCAATAATAAATGTAACGTAGTAATCAGCAGAGAGGACCTTGAGTGTCAAAGAGGAACCAAGGCCGACCAGCTTTCAACTGAATGACAAGATATTCCTCTTGGATTCCAGGTGAAGCAGCGAAGAAAATCAGAGCGTCACTCTGGAAAGTGCGGAAAAAGAGGCTGATTCCTAAATAAGAAAAGTCATGACAAAATGCAATGACAAAATCTCAAGAAACTTTGAAAGTAAAACAGGTTGAATGAGGTAAAGGTGAAACTTACACATTTCAAAAGACATTGTGGTCCTTGGCTGAAGGATCAAACAAGCGTTACATTTACCTGCCGATGAATTGCTCCTGAGCAAGTCTGGGTACAAAGTTGAAGGACCACTATAATAAAGCTCTGAAGAAATTCTTCATCTTCTTCTTCAAGTTCCCTGCCTTTGGGTAGATTCAAATCATCCAATAGTGCCACTCCTCTTGATGCTGGGCTTCCTCCTTCAGTTTACTGTATCCATTCACCATCATCCAGTCCACCAGCATCCGCCAAGGCTTCCTCTTGTTCTCTTTTCCTCCATTCTTCCCTCCATGACAGTTCTTAGCAGGGAATCCTAGATTCAAGCAAGATCTGAAGAAACTATGTGAGTTAATCTGCAGTATATGGTTTTATTTACTTACATGCTTATTTACTGGAAGGTCTTTTGGTTAAAGCTGACCCAGTGACAGGACACCTTTTCTACCATTCAATTTGCAGTGCTACTCAACAACAACTGACTGCACAGGGATGGCAGGCACTGAGTTTGTCCAGACCCTTCAAGCACAGTTTAATACCATCAACAAATCTGCTGTTCTGAGATACTGGTGCTATATAAATAGAAAAGATGAATGAATACCATTCAATACATTGCACCACAATACCTGTAAACCCAACGCCCTGCGGAACTATGTCGGACGGGAACAAGTAGTATCCTCTTCCAGGGAAATAAACTCCCATTTCAACGCTAGGTGGCGGAATGCTCAGAGCAGGAATCGACCGACGTAGGAAGTACTGAGGGGAAGGACCGTTCAAATTGGATGGCGGCTGCCAGCTGATATTCATTGTACTGGCATTGAAGCCAACGACGACTGGCAAGCCAAGGCCAGATGGAACTACAGAATAACAAATACATGTTGAATGCAACAAGATGTGTCAGTGTCAAGTTGCATTTATGAATAAATGAATATTGGTTGATTGATTGATTGATTGATTGATTGATACAGTCATTCTGATTGCCAATCAAAACTTTCCAACAAGTAGGGCCAAAATTAACAGGCAATAAATTTGAGCTATGAAAACAATTGGTTTACAAACATGACCTACGAAAGATAAAATGAAACTTAACTAAAATATACAAGTTACAAATTACAGTTCTTAAAATAACTGCTTATGTAATATACGTGCTTAACTCAGATGCACAGAAACATACGTACCTGCTAGAAGGGTTCTGCCGCTGGAGATGCTGCTATTAACACAGCCAACTGAATTGCACAACTCAATGAAGAAGCTCTGGTTGGAGAATGGAGCATATCCATCAGCAAGGAAGCTCAGTGTGGATGCATTCAGTGTAGCCAGCAACTGCAACACGAGATTGTATTGTATTGTATTTGTATTGTATTTGAACACTTGTTATAGCGCCCCTACCAGATTTCCCATTCAGAGGCGTTCCCGACTACTGCGCGAACGCTGAATCGGAGTTTCACGCCGAAGCGCATGAGCAATTGCGAGTGAAGGACTTGCCCAGGGTCCCTACGCGGCGGCTTTGAGGTGGATTCGAACCCGCAACCCTACGGCTGCAAGATGAGTGTTTCTATCTGTATCAATTTAATCTACTGATTTCTATTGCACTGCAATTATTACTATCATAAATTATTATTGCTATTGTTATTATTCTCATCATCATTATTAATTTAATTATTATTGTGCATTTATTAAGCACCACTATCTAATGACCTAGCAAGGCTCAATCGACTTGCTCAAGGTCTGTACACAGTAACCATCTCAGAGGAGGTTCAAACCCATACTCAGTGTTACAAATCTAGTGTTCTAACTTGTGCTGTTACTATAACGCCCAAAACATCAATTGATACCAGTTACGAGACTTTCACAGAATTAACGCTGACGATGATGATGTTGAAGAAAATGATGATCATATAATTTTAATTATTAGATCAATTTTAGATTTATTATTATGCATGCCAAGGTCAGAAATCTCAATCAGACTAAAACAATTGTAAGTGAAGGACTTTCTGAAAGATCCTATACAGATACCATTTAAGGAAGGTGCGAACTCAAACCCATGCTTTCTGCATTACAAGCCGAGTGCTCTAACCAATCAGCCACCATGCCTCACATAGATGGAAATGATGCTAAAAACCAATGATGAAGGTGACAACGACAATGACACTTAGCATCACAATAGACAGTTATCACTGAATATATATATATATTATTAATATATATACACATATATGGTATATATGTATATATAATATATATAAATATATCGATTATAACTTACATTCCAGGTGAATGGAGGAGCAAATGGCGTCTGCTGAAGATCTGTCTGTTGGTAAGCAAAGACGGTGTATGAAGTGACAAAGCCCCTCGCTTGGCGCACCGGGTCGGGGTTCGGCCAACTGACCAGAAGGGCGCTTGGTGAAACTGATAGCACGGTTGGTGCAGGCATCAAAACTGGAACTAGAAATGACACGACAACAATAGACCATTTGCCATGCAACTTGTTCCAGAAACCAGATGAGATGGAATGGTAATTGTGGCAAAATAACTTCTATTTTGCCAAAATTACCATTCCATCTCACCTGGCTTTCATAATTTTTCCATCTTACTGGACTCACCAGACCAAAGGACATTCCCGTTCTGCTTTTCCATTGCGTCGGCTGATTCCTTACCTAACTTAATTCATTATATACATTTCCAATGTTGGGTATGAGTTAACTCAGATGAGTTTAAACTCACGAGTTAACTCACTTGCTGTGATTTATGAGTTTGAGTTAACTCACCTTAAAGAGTGTGAGTTATGAGTTTGATCTAACTCATATTTTCTGTGAGTTTGAGTTATAACTCAATTATTTTAAACTGAACTCACTCGGCACATATTATGTTGAAACAAGCCGTTTTTTATATCGGAACAGGCTGTCACACACCAACTTTGAAAAACTTCTGCTTAAAGCTAATACCAGTCATGTTTGAGATGTGAAACATGTGGACTGTGGTGTTTACTTTGACTCAGTAATAATAACCTGATTTATCCATTATTCCATTAATAATAATAACTGTTATACTGTTAATAATAAACTGATGATAGCCTACCATTTTCTGGTAACTGTGTATTTGTACAACGTTCGATTAGAACGTGCTGGTATGAGACGTGTGAGTTGATGAGTTAATTCATTTAACAACTGAGTTTGAGTTAACTCATTTCACTTAGGATGAGTTGAGTTTGAGTTTCAACTCATTTTGAGGTGCATGAGTTGAGTTTTGATTTAACTCATTTCTTGTGTGAGTTTACCCAACACTGTACATTTCGCTTTAACAATTATATCACTCGTAATATACAAGTCACTCTTTAGCAGTTGTTTTCCACTGGTTTAGCCACTGGTGAAAAGCACTGTACAGGTGAAGACTACTTCATTACATTAATTAATTTATACTTAACCCTTTCGTTGCGGATGACGAGTATGTCTCGTCATAAAATTGTATTCCCGTAGGCGGATGACGTGAACCTCTCGTCACAGACACAGTTCAAGCTTACGGGATATAATAATGCTACGTCTACTGGAATACAACGTTATCGCGTATTGGAATGATAAAAAAGTAATGAATTATATAACTGAAGATAATATTCGTTCGGTAGATGGCGGAATTATTGTTTTTATTATGGATTATGAAATCATCGTGTGATATCATAGTTACTACGTATATATGCTAAAAAAAGTTTGCTGTAACAGGTTTATAGAAACTTTGACTAAAATTTACAAATAAATTTACAAATAAATCTATAAATTTTTATAGATAAAGTTACTAATTTTGTGACATTGAGACGTAGATTTTCAGCTGCACAAGTTAAAGATTTGTTGAATTATATTGGTCAAGGGATGAGTTATTCCGAACACCTATTTTTGGGGTGTTTCCAGAGATATCATACTGAGGAAAAGTACGAGTAGGTTAACCATGAGGAACTATGAATAACCATGAAAATTTGCCAAAAAAGATATGCAGATTTACAATGTGAAAATTCCGGATATACTTCCTATAGATTTCGGCTTTACATTACGCGTACGGGATAAAAAGGCCCACGCAGCGAAAGGGTTAATCCAATTAATTGATTCAATTATATTTAATTCATTATATCGCTAAGTAGTAAATGTGTCAGCTACCATGCTGCAACTAGGATTCAAATCCTGGACCGGCCATGTGAAATCAACGCAAGTTGCATCATGGAAATCATTGTAACCCCTCACAGGTCACCATCCTTAATCTGACAAAACTTGTCTCTGTTACTATGCAAAACAATTTGGTATCGAGGTAAGAAATACACATTACATACCACATTTGTACCATTTTACATGTTCAAGCATGTTCAATAAAAGTCGATATATTCATAAAACAAATTTTAAAAAGGTGCGCTTACATGCTTCTGCCGTTCTTCCTGGAGTCCACGGACCTGACACCTTTCCTTGTGAGTTCTCACAAAACACCTGGTACTGGTAGATGGTAAATGGCTGGAGACCAGTGTGCAGGAAGCTGGTGGCAGGAGGTGGTAGAGTTCCAGCCAGGGGTGAAATCGGGTTGTATTGACCAGCAGGACGAAAGATCAGCATTGGAGGAGGAAGAGAGGAAGGTGTGGTGCTGCCATCTGGGGGAACTGGTCCTTGCATCCACCACAGCTCATAGAATATTATTATTCCTACAAAGCATAAAAAACACTGCCCAGTTTAAACTCACATCAATGCCCAGTTCTAACTTACTGCCCAATTGTACATTAATGCCAAATTCTAACTCACTGCCCAATTACACATTAATGCCCAGTTCTAACTCACTGCCTAATTCTAACTCACTGACAGTAGCACTGCAAGCTAACATGTAGAATATCACACACCGTACAAGAGACGTTTCCCAAAAATATAGCATTAAATGGAACATCCACCATAGCTTAGCTGTTTCTTTCTTATATTTATATAGCACCACTACATAACAAAGAAGTATCAGACAATGGTGCTACGTAATTACACATTAAAGATTTCATCACACAGGAGCCATCATAGGGAAGCTCATCTCCACTCTCCACAATATGAGGCAAGCGTCCAATCAATCAATCAATCAATCAATCAATCAATCAATCAATCAATCAATCAATCAATCAATCAATCAATCAATCAATCAATCAATCAATCAATCGACACTCATCTGTTCATTCATTCACAGCAATCATATAACACCTATACAGAATACAGTCTACAAAACCAATCTTCTATTATAAATTATTTTTGCATCCATAAATGTATCATACATGTACATTTCTGTGTGACTTTCAGCAGGTTAAAATGTTTGTAATAATAATTAAAATAAATAATACATTTACCATTTGGAGAAGCAGGTGGTGACCACTCGATAAGCAGACTTGTAGAGTTGATTGCTGTTATGTTTGGTGAACCCTGTCTTGCTGGGGGTGCCTCAGAGGTTGCGACCCAGATCGACTGACCCAAGAGACAACCTGCAGTCGTGCAAGCGCTGATCTGGAATGTGTAGTTTGTAAACGGACTCAGGCCCGTGACCATGACGCTTGATCCGAGTCCTTCATACTGATTCCTTGGAGACGTGTCTGCAGGAGTCATGGACATCAGCAGGTACCTCTGCAACACTCCGTTGGTTGACGTTGGCAGATTCCATGAAAATGTGGCTGAATAAGGACCAACGTTAGATGCCTTCAGTGCAAGGTCTCCAGCTGGGACGCCTGTCGAAGTCTGGAAAGTAACCGTTGGACTAGAGCTGGAACCAAAGTCGTTCTCAACCTCCAGGCGATAGCGGTACTTGGTAAAGGGAATGAGACCGGTGTCATTAAAAATAGTAACTGAAACAAAACCAACAGAAACTGAGCATAAATAACTGTGGGATAAAAATCCTGAGAAGCAAAACTGTAAAAAAATTAATGCTCACTATATCTCACTTTCAAACATTGAGGTTCTCTCACAACTCCCTCAAGGCTGACCAGCCTCCACCTCAGATTCACATTGCCTCCTGGTTGGTTTTAAGCACGAAAGAGCTACGACTTAGTGTGGTCTTGAAAGGCTACTGTGACACTTAGAAGATTTGGTGCATCTGGTCCACTGATCTGTAATGCACTGCCTGTCAAACACCATGTCCCTGAACTTTCTATCAAAAGCTCCAGTAAGAAATTAGAGACTTATCTGTTCGTCAACTGACTAAGCCGAGCTACTACTTGTGCACTTGCAGTGTATTTAGTTATACTGACTTGCACTTTATAAATCTTCATGTTATAATAAAATAATAATAATAATAATAATAATAATAATAATAATAATAATAATAACAACAACAACAACATAATAATAATAATTGCCAAGTGACTTGGTGCATTTTAAATATTTTCTTAATGATAATCATAATAATCATAATTTGAAAATTCACTGTCACACCATGTACTCTCCAGTGATGTCATCCGCATTTGACCATTTCTGTCCATCTTGTGTCAGTTGAAAGATCCTTCAACCTAGTCTTACTGGCGGAAGAGCCATATAAATCTGTGATCACAATTACAAAGTCTTCAAGCAGCTGAAGATGGTCTCCACTAGCTGTCCCATGCAGACATATAGAACCAGCGAATCTGCAGCAAACGTCACAGCTGAAGTGTATGTAGTCACAAATGTGAATTAACAGTGACAAATACCATTTGCAAAAAAATACCATTTGGTGATAATAAAATACCATTTGGTGGTAAGCTGGTCAGAAGGACGTCATCTCGATATAGACGATACATTTGCAAGATTCCATTTGGAAAGTCTGGTGGATTCCACTTCAAGAGGATGAAACTCGGACCCAAAGTGCCAGCGTCTGGAGGTGCCTGCTTTCCAGGAACTGAAAAAAATATTCAGCCTAATATTGACTTTGCTATTTGAGTAAAAAAAACATAACTTCTACTCTTCATCTGGTCCGTGTTTGCTACATTGGTTAGAGCATAGGCTGCGTGCCATGCACCTGTATTAGAGATCATGCGGATCGCGGTTCGCCTTCCAATGCTGGCTTGTTTAAGAGATTTAAATCTTATGCTAGCATAGTCTGGGACCTTAGATGGTGTGACACCGATTCAAATGGGCAGCGGTGGTTAAGGATCTCACCTGATCAATTCATTGAAAAATGAACAGGTCGAAGCCATACAGTCGCGAAATAAAAATATTAACATCTACATTTGTCCATGTAACACCGTCTGTGACATCTTTACCTTGATTATCAGTAACTTGCAAAAGGTCATTCTACTCATTTTCTTAACCAATGTCTCAGTGTGTTATCCTAGTCTGTTTAAAAAGCCAGTCTTTTCAATATTTTGTATAACAGCATATCCTCTTTACAAACGGTCATTGCAATGGTACTACTTTAGTATATCATCCTGGTCTAAATGTTTACAAAATGTCATTCTCTTAATACTTAAAATAAATACCCATGCTTTAGATTAGCCTTGTGGACTCATTTATCATTCGATCAGTTACTGAGTGAGATGAAAGTTAGAATCAGATGAAGTAAAACTGTCCATGGTGAAGCCAGTCCTTAAAATCAGGGACAACTGAAGACAAGAAAGAACACACATTTTCTAAATAACACTTTTTTCCTATATTCCCAGAATCAACTGAATACACCGGATGACCAAAAATCCTTTGCTCAGACCAGTGCTTTTTTTCTAGAAAAAAAGGTCCCGGAACTCAACAAATTCCGAACAGTTATAGTGGCATATTTTATGGTAATATTTCTATTTCATATAATATCAATATAAATAAACACTGAAAGCACTTACCATATTAAATAAAGATATCTAAATAATTTACAAATATTTTAATGAAAAATTTAAATTAGCTAAATTATTTTTTAATAGCTGAAAAAAGGTCCCGGAACGGCGTTCCGGACCATTCCGGCTGAAAAAAAGCACTGGCTCAGACTAAATCAGTTGTACCCTGGTCAAGATGACAGACTGACTGTACCTTAAGCGGATTTTACCTTTGCTACATCCATACGGATTGTCCATCCGTAGACCAGTCGTTCCTGGCTGACACTGACCACACTGACGTCCAGTGGTGAAGTTCTTGCATGGACACTGACCACTCTCTGGATCGCAGACGTTGCTCAAGCTACCAGCTGGATCGCAAAGGCAAGGCTGACAGCTGCCATAAAATAAACCGAAATGCAATGAAACACACTGAACAGGTTTTACTGCATCCTTGCAAACTGCAGCCAGACTTATTGCACGCCTTCCTCGGTACTCTCACATCTCCACATACATGACTAATGATCTTCACTGGCTTCCTCTCTCGGCTAGAATCAAGTACAAGATCCTGCTCCTAGTTACTAAGTCCCAGCAGGGCTTGGCTCCTAGGTACCTTTGTGACTTAATGTGTAAGCCACTATCTGCACGTTCTTCTCGCCCTCTTCGTTCTGCTGACCGGCTTGATCTTTTCGTACCTCGGTCGCGAACCTCATTAACCCAGCATCGGGCTTTCGCTGTAGTGGGTCCATCAATATGGAATGACCTTCCCCTGCAATTCGTAGCAGGATTCTGGAGGATTTCACTGGCATCTCTTCGCTGCTTAAAGACCTTTCTCTTTTCTCGGGCCTGTCACGCTGAGAGCGCTTCTGAATAGCTCTGCTGCGAGAAGCGCTTTACAAATGTTCAGATTAGATTTAGATTTAGATTAATGCAGCTCTGAAAAAGTCTCGCAGATGGCAACTATGTGATAAATCCATACTGCAGAGGAGCCGATTGCTCAAAGAGATACGAAACTCCTCCAGAAATCGCCGTTCTTTGGCCACTGTAGTCATCAGCTCTTGCCACCTTTTAGTTAGGACAAATACTCGCAAGAGAGAACATAATTTCATGCTACCTATCGTTAAATCTAAACTGTATACAAATAGTTTTGTTAATTGATGTATCTTATGTATGTATTTTCGTTTATTCAATCAAAGATTGTTGTCAGAACGCATCTTTAGTTATATTTTGTTGTGCATGTGTGACTTTATCATCTGCATAACAGTCCTGGGTTATTTTTCAAATGTATGTAATCACTGCAAATAATGCAATGCAAGTGCACTTGTCAGATGCAAATAAAGGCTACTTACTTGCATACTTACTTACTTACACCTTTAAATCAAGAAATGAAGTGCATGAGGTTCTCACACACAGACATGCAAAGGTTTACATTTTCACTAAATCACTGGGCAGCTTCTACTAATGTACTTCATATGTATGTGTACATCTGTATATAACTGGGCATTTATATAGCACCTTTTAAGAAAATAACTGAAATAATATGGTTATCAAACACATCTAAAGACATGAGCAAATTTTACACCTGTATGTGGTACATGTTATAGCAATAAGTTTCCATCCACACATGATGAATTTTCCCAACCTGGAAGTGGCAGAGTTCATTCCCCAATAGGTCGGCAGACAGCTGTCACAGCGCAGTCCTGCTATTCCTGACATTCCCTGCCGACACTGACACTGTCCTGTCGTGGAGTCACAATCCGTCTGTGGAATAGTTCCAGTTGGATCACAGTCACAACGACGACAGCCACCACTTGCAGATGGATATGCGTAGTATCCTATAATGACACATGACATATCAGTACGTAAGTATGTACATCTATGTGTGCAAGTATGTTCGTATGTACAGTATGTACGTGAATGTATGTACAGCAGTATGCACCAAAAAGTATCCTGAAACTACAGATTGATCAAAAAGTATCCTAAAAATACAGACTCATCCAAAAGTATCCTAAACTGTTTACAGATTTATCCAGGAATATTCTAAAACTACAATACACATTGATTGAAGGAACCATAAATCCTAATTTATCAGAAATATTCTGTAGTATGACATGCAAGATCTGCAAATTCCAAGCAGTGGTCACATTAAGTATCCAACATACATCTACCTCAAACCTGGATTTCTCAACACACACCTTTTGCAGCAGACAACCTTATAATTTGACAGGATTCCATGCAATCTGCGTCTGGTGAGCTTCTCTAATTCCCTATTTCCCTATTTTGCAATCATGATCTTGTATAGTAAGGTTGGATGCATCTCTAATGAGTTTTCTTGAATAGGTTCAACATAAATAAGCACTCACAATTACACTGAGGTAAACACATTCATACATAAATGCTAACAGCATTACAAAAGTACAGCAGTTAGATTCAATTCAAACAAGACCTTTCAATTACCTGCGAGACAGCTGTCACATTTTTTTCCGACTCTGTTCGAGAGACATGTGCACTGTCCCGTATTCTGGTCACACGACATATTTCCAGAACCCCCATCACTTCCACCCTGGGTCCCACTCGGATCGCAGTCACATAACACACACCCATCCGGATTCGACTGTGTGAGGCTATATGCGTTGGACTTACACTGGTTACATGCTCGCCCGGTAGTATACTGCTTGCACAAACACTGCCCGACATATGGATCGCACATGAGGCTTTTTAGAATGGTTCCACGTGGATCGCAGTCACATGGCCCACACCCATCCGCGTTGCCAATATCCAAATTATAGAAATTGTCAATACACACATCACAGAATGAACCCTTGACGTTTCTCTTGCAGCCGCATTGTCCCGAACTGCTGTTACATGTCGTCCCCATCACGGTGCCAATCTCACTACATTTGCACTTCAGACAGCTGCCATTGTTGTCGTAGAATTGCGCAGCGCAGGTGACACAACGCAGTCCTACAGCGTTCATTTTGCACTGGCACTGTCCAGTATCCGGATCGCAGTAAGAACTTGTTGACTTGTATGGGTCGCAACTACATGAAATGCAGCCGTCAGGATTTGAGCCGCTTAGGCTGTACAACCCATATTTGCATCTGTCACAATGCAATCCTAAAGAAAAACAACAGTCTTAAGTTCTCTCAATTCTTAAGTAACTATGGATCTAAACAATTAATATAGCAACTTTCAAGTACCTCACGATTTATCATTTGATTATTTACTTTCTGAAAGCACTTTTGCTATACACTGTATGAAACCTTTCTCTGAAAAATAACATAAAATCAACTCTATGGACCGACCATCTCTGTCATCTGTGCTCTGATATTCTCAATTAATTAATACCAGCAATTAGAGAAATCAGGAGATAAATCATTAAGATGGATGGCCAATACCTTGGACGTTGGACTTGCAGTTGCACTGTCCGGTTGTTTCATGGCACGATATATTAGCTCCGACCGTTCCGATGACGTTGCAAAGGCAGGCTTCGCAACCCACAGGATTCGTGACTTGAAGATTGAAAAAGCCAGGCACACACTGATCACACGCACGCCCGACCACATTAACCTTACACGTACACTGGCCTCCATCCTATAATTAATACACATTGACACACATACCAGTACACACCCGCCTTCATGTTTAACATTGTCACTTGGTCAAGTACCATAACTGGATACTGCAGCCAGACTTTCACAAGGCTCTCACATTACAAGCACTTCTGCTGCTTGATAGCCATTTAATAACATGATAATGCATGTATGCAAGTATCAATCCGCATTATTTTAGGTCTTCCACGAGCTCTTGGTCCAATTTAATAGGTAATAAACAACTTACCTCACCTTACCTTAACTAACTGAGAAACTTCAAGGTAAGTTGTTTGAGAGTCATGTAATAAATTACCTGACCTTACCTTGTCTTAATTTGATCAGTGAGCCATGGTACCTTGTTACAGTCCATGCTGTCCGGAAGAGTTCCAGCTGGATTGCAGTCACAAGGCAGACAGACGTCCGTTGCAAAGAGACTCTTTCCGTTTGGACGATAGAACATTGCAATGCATGTATCACACATTTGTCCAGTTGTGTTATGCGAACAACTGACACAGACTCCGCCTCCACCGCTGTCGTAGTCGGACGGGAAGAGATCCGTTGAAGCATTGTAAATGCAGCTCAACGAATGATTGTAACACTGACAGAGCTTACATGGATAGGGATTCAGCTGGTTCCCTGCTTTAAAAGGCTTGTTGTTGTAGAGAGGCAGACAGCGCTCGCACTGCAAAGAAAATAGGAAAGCGTAATGTCATCAGGTAAGATTGGCAAGGACAATGGATGTAATGTAACAAACACACCAATGGAATGACAGAGCAAAGGTATTGACTTACAATACACTTAATTTAATGGACTTGACGACTTAGGTAAACTCCCATGTCCCATAGTGGAACATAGGCAGGGAGCTTATCTCCCACTCTGTTTACCTACATACATACATACATACATACATACATAGTACATACATACATGCATACATAAATATATACATAAATACATTACATACATACTCTAGGCCCCTGAGCCGGCAGTTAACTCTAAATATCCTGGACACCGAGTCAGGTCACCACACGACTAGCTGTTCACTTCCCAGCTTATTCTGGTACAAAATTCTAATGTGCAAACAACTTGTCCAGGGTCATTAACTACTGAGGCACTCAGGTAAAAGTGCACACTTTGGTGCCTCTATTCAAAAGGGAGCTGGCTTATTTACTTACTGACCATGGCTGCACATTAGGGATTTGTACCTAGGTAGTACAATTGCTCTTTTTATTAAGCATCAATCAACAGCATTGAGCAATGAAGAACTCATATGTGAAGGACTTGTTCAAGGTCCTTAACCCTTTAACGATGAGCTGCCTATGGTTTCCCATACATTTTAGTACACGCTCGTCGTTAAAGGGTTAACCATCTCAGTGGAGGTTCACCTGCACACTTTACAATAAAGAGATGCACTCAAAGCAGATGGCTACCACATCATGCAATCCACACACAATCTGTGTGCAGGAACTTCAACAGGCAAGTTTCAGTAAGGCCTAAAGATCTCATCCTAGAAATTTAGTTGCAAAAATAACCAGGGTCGAATCTAAAACATCACTATAAGAACATTATATGGCCATGCTGGAGTCGGGAGTGCCTCTGAGTAGTCCTCTTGAAGGGGCGCTATATAAATTTATGAATGAATGAATGAATGAATAAATACAGCATACAATCAAGCAACCTATTGCAATCCAAGACAATAAACACATAAAGTCATAACATATCAGTAATTTGTTACGATATGATGACACTTACATTGTAATCATGCATCAATTGATTGACATTTCTAAGTAATACAATGATTCGGTTGAAACAAGAACAGGAAAAGTAGCAAAAGTACAGAACAAGTCATAAGTCATAAATGACCTGGTTTCCATCTGTGAAACTGTCGCTATGGCAACGACACTTGTAGGGCAGAGACGACAGATCGCAGGAGTCCGCATGGCCATTACAGTTACATCTAAAGAAACAAGGCAATTGCATCTTAGTAACGTGTTTTTACTACTGCTGTCACTATTTCATTAGTTCATAATTACTTTCATTTACATTCTATCGTTAATTTGAATTTAGTCTGAAAACCTACTTCAAATAATTGGAAACAATTTTCATATGATATCATAATTAAGTGGAACTTAATTGGCATTTTAGTGGTGCTTTGGTAGTATTTTAGTGGTTACAGTACTTAGTATACTGGAGTACCTATCCTAAGAGGGTTCAACGTTCAACCCAGACAGAAGAACAACATATTTAAAAATCTTTTCCATTCACATCCTCAAGCGAAATCACCAGTCAACACGTAAGCGAGTTAAATAATCATTTCAATTTAATTTCTGTTAATAGTCAAGTAAGGTTAAAAGATTACAGCAACTGTCATACAACAGATTATTGCTTAAAAGAGTGAATTCAAATTAAATAAACTGTTGTGCTGTTAAGACCAATTAGGCCTAGCACAGGCATGTTAACAGAGATGCTAAATGCTAAATTGTTAATCGACAGGTATGCTTTTAAGACTCACATAGTTCACCTGTCCAGTAAGAGCAGACCAGCTGTCGTCACAACAAATGTCACTGTCTGGGTTACATGTAAGAACTATAATAAACTAAGGTGCACAATAAGTTAACAGACAATCAACCATCAGGTATAAGAGCTACCTTCCAGTAATGCTGATGTCATAAATTCCGTAGTACTGGTGCCTAATTGTCATCTGGTAATAATGGCCCTGCAGTCGAAAGCGAACCCTCGTTGCCTTCACAAAGTCCCAGAGGGCAGCAGTGTTGTAGAAATCACTGTATCCAGGTCGGGTCACTGGGGTCGATGAAAGAAGGCTGAAGGTTACATTAGCCCGAGAGTATGGGGTGACTCCCTCATTACTACACAGTGAAACAAAAACAGCAGTAAGACATTGATTTATCAGACTTAAATTAACACCGAACAGTAAATGTAAACGTTTTTATATCGACCATATTGCCTTGATCCTGCTCATTTTTCATTGAATTGATCACGTGAGAGCCTTCACCACCGCTGCCCATTTGAATTGGCCGTGTAGGTTGGCCATTTTGTACAGCATGGTGTCAGCATGTTTCAAATGGTCTGAAGCTTTCAAGCTTACTCTGTAAAGCACCATGTCAACATTTCTACTCAGAGGTGCTCCCGACCCAACCCTGGACAGACGTATTAGGCAAGTGTGCTTGTCAGATGCAAATAAAGGCTTCTTACTTACTTACTTCGAAGGTCTGTCCACCGAGAAAAAGAGACAGCCAACATAGGAATAGTCAGCCGAAAACAATAAAATGAGACTGAAGTCTTAAAATGAGACTGAAAAGTCTTAAAATGAGACTGAAGTCTTAAAATGAGACTGAAGGGAGACACAAACAGATTTACAGAGAAAATTCTGAAAGTTAGGTCCAGCAACCAAAGAAGCTCTTTTACCAAAAACAGTTCTAGTTCTCGGTACCATAGTAAAGCCAATCGGATGACCTTAGTTGAATAACAAAAGCTACTCACTTTACCAATGGGCAAAAAAGACTACACTAAGCTACTTGCCTAGTAAACTGCAGGCAATTGACGGACGTCGGAAGAGCAAGAGGACCATTATTTGGAAGCCCAAATGCATTGTTGCAATTGTCTGCAAACATTTGCCATGTCTCCCAGGAAGATTCGATTGTCAACTTCTTTTCTATTGTCATTGCCTTTGGAAATGGACTGTAAAACTGAATGACGACGAAAAATACCTAAACGAAGAACAAAGCATAAATAAGCATACAAGACCAACCTGAACACAGTGAACAGTTTTTTAACAATAATGTTCTACCATTCTAAATCAGGTACAGCATATGTGCTTGTCAGTTGCAAATATAGGTCATTTACTTACGCCTGTACTCACTACATATGAGCAATGTAGTGGCTACCAGAACTGTCTGAAAACCAATTACAATCAGCAAAAAATTACAGTTCTAAGTGAAACGTAAAGTAAAAACTGAATTACACTGTATTGGGTTATATGACACACATGTATTTATTTGTATCATTTTTATTTTCTGTCTATTTTCATATCTTTTTTCTGGTCTAGCTGACTGTCAGCCAGTCACTGACGTTGCAGTGCAGCATCACATAATCAACACGGCCACAATGCTACCTTTTCTTGAAGCTATGTGACAGTTGTGACTCCACAAAATTCTTATCATGCACCAGAGATTGAAGCCAAAACCAAACCAGCAACAATCCAGCTTAAAGAAATCAAACCACTAACTTAACTCAGAGAAAACCACAACACATACATTGTTCATAACCTTCTTGCTGTTTAAGAACTATAACATCGATTAGGCTAGAGAAACGTGTTTTCGTATGTATGTATAGGGCTATATCAGACCTCAGCAAAGCAAAAGATACCATTTTTCAGGAATAGACTTAATAACTTTCCCATAAGCTTATATCTTAAGGAAGTCAGACTAAAACCTTACAAATGCCATAGTACTAAGCCACCAATTAAAACCCCAAACTAAGGGTAGGAGGTTCTCTTACCTGAAACTGGTCTCCCAAATCCACCTCAATAAAGACATCATCAATTGCAACCGTCAGCCAAAATGTGTTGCTGTCGCCATCATTGACGTACTCAAGCGGGTGAGCGTTGGCATTGACCCTGAGAACCTCATCCCCATTGTTGTCTGGAACCCCATTGCGGATGCAAATGATCGACTGTTGTGGTTTTACACGCGGGTGATCGGCTGGACATAGACACTCTGTCAGGATGCGCATGGACGGCAGGGATCCAGTATACACCTGAACGATTTCTCTGAAATACACAAATTAAAATGATTTAAACATCAAACAGTAAAATTTGAATAATTTCTATGAACTTTTACAGCTGCATAATATTTAAAATGGAAATAGTAACCCTTGAATGATTTCTAGCAATTTACAATACAGAATCAGATTCACATAAACTGCAAATATTTGACTAATTTTGGTAATACAGAACAGAAGTGCAGCATATACATAAGACAAGTCTAACTTCATCATTTCTTCCAGTCACAAAATCTGGTATATAAAGCTAGCCAAACTTGGAAAAACCTGATTTAATCAAACAATTGGTAAGGTGGAAATCAAAAAGAAGATAAAAACCATAATTTTTACAGTGTTTGATCTAAACATGAGGCTAACCAAAACCATGAATGGAAAGAAACTCCATGTAATATGTAAATAAAATCAAAACCAAATATCCAAAACACATTTCTTCAGAATTATTGCATGAGTTTAGATTAGAAATGTTCATCATTTTGGAGAATTCATATTTTGGTAATTTTGAGTTGCATTTCTGATTTGCAGGATCAAATTACTTCATGCAAATCATCCTCTTGAAATGACTCAGGACTTGGGATTCACTTGGAGTAAAATTTTGAAATGTTGCGCTTAATAATAATTAAGATCTAGAAGCCTTTATATTAGGTGGGGGCAAATGCTGCATATTTCATCAGCATCATCGGGGGGGAGGCCCGATAGCGCATTGGATAAAACACTGGCATAGAGAGCGAGAGGTACTGAGATCGAGTCCTGTAGGCGGACATGCTTTGTAGGCTGCTATTGGCGCCGTGTATTGCAGGCTGTCTATTCTGTTAGTAAAGATTTATGTCTTCTGTCATTTGTGTTCTTGTGAATTGTTTCAATTGCAAAACTGTACGCTGTAACCGGTTGCGGTTTGTCAACCGGATTGTTTCAATAAAGAAATATTATTATTATTATTATTATCAAAGTTTGCCAAGTGAAGTACTGTTTCTATGAGAAATGTTCTTCAGGCAGCACTTTCTAAGTGCTTGATTATGATTAAGACTGATTTGAGCAAACTACAAATGAGGAAGAGCTGCAATGAGATTTTCTTAAAACAGTATAACACTCATTGACTACAATGGGTTTGACAATTGTCATTGCTGTTTCATCCTTTGTGACAAACTGAAATTTGAGTAGTGGCACATTTTGTCCACCAAAACCACACAATCGCTGCTGAAACATGGACCTTGAACTTTCTTCCAAAAATTTACCTTTCCATTTAAGCCACCAACATGAACATTTTTGGAACACAACTTGGTATACTGCAGTGCCAGTTACAATCCGTGCAAATCTGAGTTTAAAATGTGCACCCATAAGCTTAAATAGGAGACGACCATAGTGATACCCCCATCAAAGATTTGGTGTCTTCATCCCAAAAGCTTAAATACACCATCTCAGCTGAGTAACTTGAAAATGGAACTGTTGTAAACAGCACCACTCATTAAAAAACATAAGAATTGAATTTGATTTCTAACATATTGGGCAGGAGTTTCAAAACCTTCATCCAGACCTCTCAAAGCGATATTCAACACCAAGCTCATAAAGTGTCTGGACGGCCCACCTGTTAGTGAGTGTATCACTGTAGAACTGAACATCTTGAAGACGACCGATGTATTGATCTGAACCTAGATAACCAAATCAATACAAGGACCAACATTAACGCTGTGGCTCAGTTATTTATCATCCAATACTATGATCATCAACTGCAAGCCAATAATTAAATCACACGAAAATCTTATGAATCACTCACTGTACCGAAACAACCACATCAATACCAAATAAAAGAAATTTCAAGTAGATGATAGCAATCACTGTTAATTCAACCACAAAAAGAGATACTGAATCAGTGTAGTTGAGTCAGATCAGGTAGGCATCAAATCCTTACACTGTTGAGGATTTAAATTGAGAAAGGTTATTTTTCAATCAATCATCGAAATTCCAAAATGTCAACTCCAGATCCTATCTCTGGCTAAAGACAACAGTAAAAATATGTACAAATACTTTATTCTAGCACTCAAGTGTCTGGTAATTTCAACAGAATGCTCACCGGCAATAGTTTGTTGTTCAAGCAGACTACAATATCTTTAAAATACCATACAATAAACTCAAATTTGATAATGTCCTCTTACAATACAGCTTAGATGTTCGTTCACTGTGAGTAGCAGCAGGTCTTGTAGTACAACCACAATAACTGTGTAATTAATTACAGGTCAACTCAGCCAATAGGTGGTATATGAGCCACCTTATTGGCTGAGTTCACTAGACATCACCTTTGAAGTATACCTTAATACTGAATTACCAATTTCTAGAACATTCTCAAACACACTGAAGCTGTACTTGGAAGCTGGTTCATGCAGCCATTCTACTCTCTCTCTCTCTCTCTCTCTCTGTCTTTCTGTAAGACACGAATCTTACCTTGCCACTCCATTACTTCTAAGATGCTATAAGAAACTTGAAGAAAAAACAGTTCCTTAATCTAACTTCATGAATCAGCCATTTCTAAACACTAAATTCTAGAGTGTTACTTTAAAGCTAAGTGCAGGGTACCAGCTCATATTCACAAGCAGCATGTTGTATCAGAGATTTCAAGTGAAGATCCAAATACGGGGTCTTAACTACATTTTTCATAGCCTTAGCACATGGGATAGCTAGCCTCTCCCTCACCACCAAATCTTTCCAGTGACACTGTACAGTAAGTGTAGTCACTTTATAATTATTCTAGCAATGGGTCACAGGTGGAGTAAAAATTTTAAAACAGCTTTCCATCGTGCTTGGGACTTGAACACCCAATAGTTTAGTTTAGTTGAGGACACTATCTGCTTAGACCAATGTGCACTGACTAAACAACCTGAATGGGTTTGATATGAGAGTAACACTTCTTTAGCAATCACTATGATTTTTTATGCCAGCAAGGATGAACTACCGTAGGCCCTACTTGCATTTTTGAGCATAGAAATCTCTACTGTTTACTGAATGAAGCAAAAGCTTCTTCAACCTAAAGATCACACTTTTTCCTGTTGAAAGATAGTAGCCTACTGCATCAGCAGACACTCTAATAGTTTTTAGGAGCAAGCTATTACAGAGGAACTGACTGTTGAATATTTCACATAATCTTCAACAGTTCTACTCAGATTAAATGTCTTTGTTATGTAATGTTATCAGATCAATTGATGCCTTGCGATGACGGTTCTGTTGAAATTTTGCAGATTATATAAGATTACAATGACCTTCAGACAAGACAATGGAAACTTGTGAATCCTGTACCGTTTTTAGTCTGTCCGACACGGACCAGTCCAGGTCCATCGAGAAGAGGACCAGCGAGTGAGTAAGAACCACGAGCAGACATACCAGCATCACTGCCATTCAAGAAATAGCTCAGATAAGTCCCATACACCTAACAACAACATACACCATAGCACAGTGCATTCTAAAGTAACATAATATAATGGAAAGGTACATTTATATAGCGCCTCCACTTCAATGAAACACCTCGGCAGTGCTACTGACCCGGCAACGGCTATTTACCACTGAGTGGAAGGGTTTTCAGCCAACAATGAATGAAAGCCTGGACGGGTCACGAATTAATGCAACAGGAACGTTTTCAATACCTCTTACAACAGCTATGTGTCACAACCAACTACAGTCCTCAGGCTAAGTTTCTCAAAACTGGTCAGTTTGCAAGTCTAAGAAACTGACAACTGCTTGTATGGGTTGCATGATCAAAGAACCTTAATATTTATAAAATATCAATGTTTAAAGACAAAGCATCAGTCAACTGTCAATATTTAATGATCAAACAATGCTCAGCAATGATTGTGTGAAGGGCTTGCTTGACAATTGGGGAGGAGAGAGACTTTCAAGCCACAGTAACCATATAATTCATTCATTCATTTACTCACTCAATCACATTCACTCATTCACTTACACTCACTCATCACACTCATTCACTTACTCTCACTCACCCACTCACTCATTCACTTACCGGTACTCTCAATCATCACTCACTCACTCACACTCACTCATTCACTTACTCTCACTCTCTCACTAACTCACTATCCCTCCTTCAAAGCATTCAAGTATTGTCCTTCATGATACAAGATTAGTGTGCCATCAATCGGGAAACTGTGTCACTCAGGTTATTCGTATCAAATTACATCTCTCTAAAATGTTGAACTGAAATGTCCAGCCAGGGAGCCGCAACATTTTAATGTATGTGTCCTTGTCTGTGGCATTTTGTGTATGGATCTGGTCCATTCTGCTTGCAAGTGTGTGGATGTAAGGCTGAACATCCAATCCAGGCTCATTGATATTTGCTCGTAGATAATGGGAACAGATGTTGCATGACTTCATCAGAGATGGCTAATAATCAATACCGTAGCTCAGCAGTAACACTCAGATCAGTCTATTGAACTTACGTCACAAACGTCATTGTTACTACAAAGAAATATGCAACAGGAAAATGTGCCAATAACACATTAAACAGCACAAAAAATGACATTTCCTGATTGGAAATCATAGTTTACTCACAAATAAACATTAAAGACGAATTCTGACTCATGGAGTCCTTGAAGTAGTGTTGCGGATGAGTATTTGTATCTAATACTATCTATGCCCTTGTAAACATTCATGAGCACACATCTGTGTGTGTGTGTGTGTGTGTGTGTGTGTGTGTGTGTGTGTGTGTGTGTGTGTGTGTGTGTGTGTGTGTGTGTGTGTGTGTGTGTGTGTGTAACGTGCATGCATGCGTGTGTGTGTGCATAACGAAATACAGATGCCAGTAAATTAAACCAACTTATACGGCACAACCAGGTGCTGATCTAGGATTTTAACTTGAGAGGAAGTGTTGTTTATTATATAGGGGTAAGTAAGTAAAGCTTCCATGTCCCAAGTAGAATGCAGGGAAGGCTCTGTTTCCCTGGCCTTAAGTCCTTGAGCCAGCAGTGGACAAATCCTAAGACCCTGGACATGGGGCCAGTGCATCAAAGGTTGATGTTAACTTCGAAGCACAGAAGTCAGGCTGTGGTCGTTCCATCCTCCTGGAGCAAGCTGCCTAAGAATCTGTGACATGATCTTCTCTTTGCCTCTTGTCCGCAAACGCTTGAAGACCATTTAGTTTGATCATGGTTTTATTGTGTTATGTCGGGCGTGCCTCTGAGGAGCCTCTCTTTTAAAGTGGCGCTATATAAATTTGCAATTACCATTACCGTTACCAAGCTTATTCCAGAACCAAATTACAGTGCTTACAGACACAAATACGTGTGAAGAACTTCTCCAAGGTCGTAACACAGAGTGCGCTCAGCAGGCTCAAACTTGCACTCCTGGTCAAGTGCGCTACCAAATGGTTTATTATGCCCTACATGTTCTTTGTTGGCCATTAAATCCTCACTGTTACCACTTTAAGAGGATGCAGCTATACCATTATATTTAACAATACCTTTTTATCTAAGTATATAACATAACAGAAGGTTCTTGCGGCAGAACTCGGCCTGCATTAGGCTGCACGAAATTATCATCAAGTCTGGAGACTTGGCTCAGACCCAACACGATTCCAATCCCAGAAACTATATCAATTTTTAATCACCAATTAACTGAAACTCTTTAATCACAACCAACAAAGGAATCAATAGAAGATCTCATGTGTGCAACAGGAAGACCTTGGGCAGACATTAGAAAGGTATAAAAGCTCCACCTGGTGATTTTACCTGGGCTTCAAGCATAGAATATGGAAGCACCTACTGACAAGATGCTCACTTCAACATGAGCAATTGGGTTGGGATTAAGTAAAGAATGTCTTGTTCCACACAAGAAAGCTGTAATCAGTCATGTTGAAGTGATTTCTATTGTATCGCAATCGTTGAAACTATCTTTCCTCCAGCAATGCATTGAGAATTTCATTGTCATGTCAATACCGAAGCAAGAAAGCTGTAATCAGTCATGTTGAAGTGATTTCTATTGTATCGCAATCGTCGAAACTATCTTTCCTCCAGCAATGCATTGAGAATTTCATTGCCATGGCAATACCGAAGCACCTACTGACCAGACGCTCACTTCAACATGAGCAATTGGGGTGGGATTAAGTGGAGAATGGCTTGTTCCACACAAGAAAGCTGTAATCAGTCATGTTGAAGTGATTTCTATTGCATCGCAATCGTCGAAACTATCTTTCCTCCAGCAATGCATTGAGAATTTCATTGCCATGGCAATACCGAAGCACCTACTGACCAGACGCTCAATTCAACATGAGCAATTGGGGTGGAATTAAGTGGAGAATGGCTTGTTCCACACAAGAAAGCTGTAATCAGTCATGTTGAAGTGCTTTCTATTGCATCGCAATCGTCGAAACTATCTTTCCTCCAGCAATGCATTGAGAATTTCATTGCCATGGCAATACCGAAGCACCTACTGACCAGACGCTCAATTCAACATGAGCAATTTGGGTGGGATTAAGTGGAGAATGGCTTGTTCCACACAAGAAAGCTGTAATCAGTCATGTTGAAGTGATTTCTATTGCATCGCAATCGTCGAAACTATCTTTCCTCCAGCAATGCATTGAGAATTTCATTGCCATGGCAATACCGAAGCACCTACTGACCAGACGCTCAATTCAACATGAGCAATTGGGGTGGGATTAAGTGGAGAATGGCTTGTTCCACACAAGAAAGCTGTAATCAGTCATGTTGAAGTGATTTCTATTGTATCGCAATCGTCGAAACTATCTTTCCTCCAGCAATGCATTGAGAATTTCATTGCCATGGCAATACCGAAGCACCTACTGACCAGACGCTCACTTCAACATGAGCAATTTGGGTGGGATTAAGTGGAGAATGGCTTGTTCCACACAAGAAAGCTGTAATCAGTCATGTTGAAGTGATTTCTATTGCATCGCAATCGTCGAAACTATCTTTCCTCCAGCAATGCATTGAGAATTTCATTGCCATGGCAATACCGAAGCACCTACTGACCAGACGCTCACTTCAACATGAGCAATTGGGGTGGGATTAAGTGGAGAATGGCTTGTTCCACACAAGAAAGCTGTAATCAGTCATGTTGAAGTGATTTCTATTGTATCGCAATCGTCGAAACTATCTTTCCTCCAGCAATGCATTGAGAATTTCATTGCCATGGCAATACCGAAGCACCTACTGACCAGACGCTCAATTCAACATGAGCAATTGGGGTGGGATTAAGTGGAGAATGGCTTGTTCCACACAAGAAAGCTGTAATCAGTCATGTTGAAGTGCTTTCTATTGCATCGCAATCGTCGAAACTATCTTTCCTCCAGCAATGCATTGAGAATTTCATTGCCATGGCAATACCGAAGCACCTACTGACCAGACGCTCAATTGTATCGCAATGTCGAAACTATCTTTCCTCCAGCAATGCATGAGCAATTGGGGTGGGATTAAGTGGAGAATGGCTTGTTCCACACAAGAAAGCTGTAATCAGTCATGTTGAAGTGATTTCTATTGTATCGCAATCGTCGAAACTATCTTTCCTCCAGCAATGCATTGATAATTTCATTGCCATGGCAATATCGAAGCATCTACTGACGTCACTTCAACATGAGCAATTGGGGTGGAATTAAGTGGAGAATGGCTTGTTCCACACAAGAAAGCTGTAATCAGTCATGTTGAAGTGATTTCTATTGTATCGCAATCGTTGAAACTATCTTTCCTCCAGCAATGCATTGAGAATTTCATTGCCATGGCAATACCGAAGCACCTACTGACCAGACGATCACTTCAACATGAGCAATTTGGGTGGGATTAAGTGGAGAATGGCTTGTTCCACACAAGAAATCTGTAATCAGTCATGTTGAAGTGATTTCTATTGATCTTTCCTCCAGCAATGCATTGAGAATTTTATTGCCATGTCAATACCAAAGCACGGTGGCTGCTCAGTGCTGTTGTGCGATATGCAAAACACCCAATATTAGGCATCATGATAGTTAAATGCATACATGTACAGTTGTACACACACATTTCTGTTAAAAGATAGTTTTACATGAGATTTTTTGGAAAAAGTCAACACTGCATAACTGCAATTCTAGTTAATAGAATTGGACCATTTTGCATAACATGGAAACCTGGCTTAATTCGTGTTTAGACAGTGTAAACTGTAAATTCCTGAATACCTGGATTGCAATGTTTGTCCATTCATGAAGTGGTATAGTCTCAGTGATGCGTAATGTCTGCTGCCCAGCTTCTGTTCTGTAGGAAATGAGGATGATGGATGGAGCGACCTGCACTCGTAAGATGTTTTCATTCTGGCCATCTGACTCATACTTCTCCAAGACAGTTCTTCACAAAAATCATAAGATACCATACGCTAAAAACTTGCAATGTTCATGTATTTCTTATGTGACACAGTAATGTAATACTTTTCAAGCCAGGACAGCACTGAAGTCAACAGACCTGAAAAGAGCATAGCCTTGTTTCCACTGAATGTTCTGCTGAATTTCAACTGGAGTGATCTTCAATAGCAATCTCACTTAGAATGCAATATGGTGGGTTTTTGGTGGTTCCCTGAGTAGGGAACTTGAATGGGTGCTACATAAACTCTGATTGATTAATTGACTCTAGGTCTATAATCCATTCAATACAAGCTCCAGTCTGCTGAGCATAATCATAAACTCAAAATTTGTATAGCACTACTTAAAGTTAAGTGCATGGTACCAGCTTATTTGTGAACCGACTCAGACTTCAAGTAAAGTTATTAATAAGTTGTAGGAGTTGTTAAGGCACACTTCAATGTCACCAAAAAGTATAATCTTGTAGTACACAAGGCTAGTTCTGTGATGTACTGGCACGGGCATCCAGTGCCCTGGACCTCGAGGTGAGAGTGACCTGTATCTTGGGATGAGTTCAATGCCAGGTCAAGGGCCAATGAGCAGAGCCTCCCCCTCCCACATTAACGTTTCACTTAGCAGCAAACCCTCATCAAGTGCTTTCAATGCATTACAATGGCACTTTAGTTAAACTACCAAGAATGTAAAAATTAGTCAGTATTACATGAAAGATTATATTAAATTACAATTACCAATATTAGAGCAATTAAAAAGAAAAGGCAGTGCTTTTAGTTCTAAAAATATTTCATACACTTTTATATATGTTGTATTACTGTAATTTATCTTTAAAGCTGCCATTTATAATTTAAAAGAAACTGCAATGTGCTGTTGAACACTTGTCTCCTACTGCCCTACACGACGACTGACGACTCTTGCAAGCATTATGTATTATGTTCAGACCCTTGAGCAAACTTTAACCACAAATGCTGCACAGCTCCACCAATGGGTGTCTCCCTCAACAATGGTGCTATATAAATGTAAATGAAGTTTTAATCCTAATAGTAGAGCTTGACTTGTCTGCATTTTGACCTGGCAAAGAAACTGACCCAACAACTTTGATACTAAGGATCAATGTATTGGTTTGATTTGCCTAATCACAGGTGAATCAAAGATTAGGTGGTCTAGACCGACACAGATCTTTGTTAGGCACTAAAAGTATTGTTAATTCTATTACATTACATTATTACAGAGGCATGACAACACAGAATTGTGAAAACGTGACTTTTGATTTGAAAATACACTTACCCAATGCTATTGGCATCTAGCCAAACCCAAAAGGTCAGTGTCATCGATCCATTGCTTCCAATCGATGGTAAATTCGTAGGAATGAGAAAACACTGACTCCCAGATCCAAACAGGACGCTGTATGATGTCACCCCACTTCCAGGCCTGACATTAATGGCGTCAGCGTTAACGCAAGCACTGTACCCTCCGGTGTCAAGAAGGTTCACGTAACCGGGGGTGATGGTCCTGTACGGACAGTCCTGGCTGCAGTATCCGATGGGACATTCCGTCAAGGACTTGGCCAGGGTCGAGCTCTTGCAGTAGGCCCCCATCGTTTGAACCCCGCATGTCGTCTGCGTTGGCGACGTTGACACCGGGCGATTCTGGGCAATATCGAAAAGCGGAGGGAAGTTTGACGACTGACAGGATGATAATCCGGTCAGGCATAGCAGAAAGGCTGCAGTTACAGCGACTGATGACGATGCCATCCATGCACAACCTACTCCGAATGGTAGGCTATCTATCGCAATCATCCAGGCATGGGGCACGTTGAAGGAGTCAGCCCAGTTATACGCTCTAAATTACATCAGATCGCGCTTAAATTACACCTAGCCCGCAATTAATAATTACATTCAAAGAGTGCTAGCTAACTGTACGTAAAAGTCAACAGAAACTACAGTTTAACGAAAGTTATTAAAATTAATAAACTCATCCAAGCGCCTCCGCCATTGCGTTGGATCGCTGCTGCGTACGCCAATACATGGATCTTAAATGGGACAAGAATCGCGCATTCTGTGCTGCAGACTATTTTATACAGCTAGATCTCTACGCCCAATGACGCCATCTGAAAACGCCACCCTGTGATAAACTGATAATCAATCAATCAATCAATTTTCGTTTATTAAAATTAAGCTGACAAGTACGTAACTTAAAATTTTCTTTGAAAATATAACGAGTACCGTAACTTAGATGCCACTCGACGCAGCGCTTTTCGGATGCACTGCGAACTTTATTGTATTTTATGATATTTTTGACATTTGTGATTTTTGTGTTTTTTGGTTTTTGTAAGATTTTCCTATTTCGGATCATAAAACTCATAAAATGGCATAATACCGTTCAAATTAATCAGATGCATATAAATGAAATTAACTGAACAGTAGAACCGTAGAATGTCATGAAACGAAGTTAACAAAGACCATACAACTTGCCAAGAGAGTTGAAGAGACGACATTTTGGCATTTATAATTTTGAAATTTGTAAAAAACCAAAAAAAAAATTTTTTTTTTTTTAAAACCAAAAAAACCAAAAACCAAAAAACCAAGCCTTTAACAGCCCTGAATAGGACGGACTCTGCTGCCAGCGTTTAAAGTGCTCGCGAAAGTCTTTGCTTGCATTCCCACTGCTCAGTGCTCACCATGCAATGGAACCCTGGTAACGCATGCGTTTCAATAAAACTCTTTTCGGGATTCCTCTGCGCCCGCAAACCACTTTAACCATGCAGTCTGCAGCCGATAAGGCGATAACTAAATAGGCTATAGCAGGCACGTAGCGAGACTTTAATTCAAGAGGAAGCATGCAACTTCACAGACCATTGGCAAAATCCTGGTCATTGGTCAATAGAATTTACAGTATTATAAAAAAAGCAAGAGGAGGCAACTGCCTCCTCATGCCTCAATGTAGCTACGCCTATGGGCTATAGCCTATCTGCCCTATCACCTTGTCACCTAAATTGTGCCGTCGATTCGCTGAATCCTATAGCGACCGTCATAGTCAGCCTTCTCCATGTGTTCCGATCTCTCGTCGCCTCTCTCAGCTCCGGAATGTTCATCATCATCGTCTCGGCTATAGGCTAATTAAAGAATAAAGATTATTATTATTATTATTATTATTATTATTATTCATTATTATTATTATTATTATTATTATTAGGGCCTATTATTATTATTATTATTATTATTATTATTATTATTATTACGCTTATTATTATCCTTCCTCTCGGGTGTATCCGGATATTATTCAGGCGGGGACCCATCTCGGAGATGAAGGCGAGACCCTCTCTGTTGAGACTTGAGACTCTTGAGAGGGCCAAGGGTATTATTATTATTATTATTAAATCACGTTGAAACGCTATCCCGCAATGCACTTAGCCGGGTTCTGGGCCGTAATCCCCGAAACGCTGCATTTCGGCCGGATCCCCGAAATTGATTTTCTAAGTCCAACTCAAAAGAATATAGTTAACAAATAAACATTTGAATAGGCAGGTCGATATACATCAAGGCCATGCTAGGTCTCTGTCATGTTTACAATTTAACTCTGAATAGGCGGCAGCCATCAAGAAAACTGATTTCGGGACCCTCTCTGTTGAGACTCTTGAGAGGGCCAAGGGTATTATTATTATTAAATCACAAAATATCCCGCAATGCACTTAGGCTATCCACTTCACAGAACGGCAAAAATCCAGGTCTCCCCGTCGGGGAATTGAACCCCGGTCTCCCGCGTGACAGGCGGGGATACTCACCACTATACTAACGAAGATCCACGTTTCAGCCGGTGCCTGACGAGCTTCTTCAGTAGATTTGGATAATTTTAAAATAATACCAGTTTTGCGTTTTACAAAATTATGATTTATTTCACGCTGTACATAATTTTACGTATGTACATGACGGGTAATCCCGTAGTTTAGGTTGCTAAATTATTCTAATGTCTTCAATGCCGTATTTGACGTTGGTAAGTAAGCACTCTAACTATGTGGAATCATAACTATAATCAATCCCGCTTCCATTTCATCGAGAATTTTTTTAATCAATCCAGCTTCCATTAGAAATGACGAAAAATGACCCAACTTCTATTTAACTAGAAAAATATTTTTCATCAATGGAACTTTTATGTAAGCAAAAAACTTTTCTCATGGGTCCAGCTTCGACTTACAGAAACAATTATTTTTGCTTTATTCCAGCTTCTATTGCATCAAAAACTAAGTTTCATCAATCCAGCTTCTAATTACGGTAAAAATTATTTCCATCGATCCAACTTCTATTTAAAGACAGAAATAGTTTCATCAATCCCACTTCGAGTTATTGAAACAATGTTTTTCCTTAATCCAGCTTCCATTGCAACTTGACGATATAAAATAATTTAGCAACCTAAACTACGGGTTTACCTACATGACGTATATTATATTATAGGCTATAGGCCCTAGGTCTTTTAATGAACGGCTAATTAAACGAAATGCCCCGCAGTTCACCTGTAGGCCCTAACCTACAACATTATTTCGCGCACTTGTAAGCATAATATCACGAATGTGTACGTTCATTTGTATTTCTTTACCATAATCGTTTTAATTTTTGTTGCATGCATATGCGTTGCGTAAATATTAGTCCCAGCTTAAATTAGACATTTGAGCGGGAATTTCTTACGGACAACGCCTGGCATAGGAATATCTAGCGACATCTGTTGAATGCGGATTTGACTTTTTCATGCACAAACATCCGAGTCATTTCTAATTTCTCAATTATATGCGGTTAGTTTTTCGCTAATTAGCAATTTTTGCCAATGTAAAAAATCCCGAGAAAACGATTACAAAGTAAAAATAAAGGAATATGAACGGTTGTGTATAAATTCAAAGGAGGGTTCAATTTAAACGTGTGACGAGGTGGCCGAGTGGTTAAGGCGATGGACTGCTAATCCATTGGGGTCTCCCCGCGTGGGTTCGAATCCCATCCTCGTCGGATACAATTTTGCGAATATTACAGTTAAACTGTTAACAAAATCGTAAAATTATCCAGGGTTATGTCACTGAATTTTCTGTCGAGATTACCGAAAAGTTAGGTTTTCCTCACTATGTTCAAAGACTGCATTCGGGCCAAGCAATCTTTAGACGCTCATCGTAGGCTATTTATTTTGGTCTCCCATGGGCTCTCACGGGTCAGGCTTCATAATGTCGTCCACCACTGTCAACTGCATGCTATACTGTCAGTGGCGGCTCTACAGGGGGGCCATTATTCTTGCCCCCCAACTGAGGTTGTGGGGCCCCCAGTGGCCCCCCCAAATTTTATTCCAAAATATTATGAAATATGGTATCATTTAATTTTGATATTTTCAAAGGTATGACTTACTTGCTTAAGCATGATGAAATCCGATGTCATTAATTGTATTTGTGGTGTTTTCACAGACACGACCTATTTACTTCCTGAGAGTCTTAGGGGCGGCGAAAATTATTTTCTTGTCGTATAAGCTACTTCCTGCTATCCATTGATTACTGACTCCCTATCCGCAAGTATACTGAGTACAGGGTAGCTGCCCTGGTATGGCGACATCACCAGCTAAGGCTTCGCCCAATTTACCTCCGAGAGCAATGCTGTCTGACTTCGGGTATCCCCAATGCTTTACGGAAAGGGAGTTCTTTGGTTTCGTTCGCTTATACTGCAACAGTACTATGAAGAATCGAGCCTTTTCAGTGGTAGGCCCAGTGGTTTGGAACGTCCTTCCTTTAGACCTACGCCTACACACTGAGACTCTATCTGAATCCTTCCTTAACAAACTTAAAACTGTACTACCCTGGTCTACCCTACCCAAACAGTGTGTTCATAAATGCCCAGGCTCTTTTCGGGCTCTGCTGCAGATAAAAACTCTGTGCATCGTTCTGAAGTGGACCCACAGACTGCATTTAGGCAACTGTCTGCATCCATTTATTATATCATTTCGAACTAAATCGACAATTGTCTGACCATTCGCTTAGCCTACTATTATGATTGGTATACAATCTTTAACGCCAAAACACAAGTCTTTTCTGATTTTAGACATATCTGCAAAGCAAATAATTATGTCTGATATTCGTTTCAGAGAGCAGTTTATCAATGCTGTTAGTTGAATGTGTTCGTGCAGAGTCGATTATCATGGGTCACATGGGTGCCTTTGTGGAACAGTTTGACTCTAGGCATGACAGTCTTAATAAAACTTGCACTTAATTAAAAGTGCATGTATTGTTTGTAGTTCATAGGTTTTATTTTTAACAAAGTGAGTCTGTTTCCATTTGTGTCTTAACTTGAGGCTGTTGATTAAACAATTCATGTAGCTCCAATACAGGTATCTTGTCACCATTCTCACTTTTGACGAAAATAGACTGGCCCCTCCATCTGTTTCCCCGGCCCCTCCGTGGCCCCCCCTGTTGCAAAAGTCTAGAGCCGCCACTGTATACTGTTCCCAGTATGGTGGGGCTTCCATAGTAATCAGGAACTTACTCGCTTAGCGCACTGGTCCGCAAGTTGGTAGGCCTACGACTTAGCTTCCTACCCAAATCTCCACACTTTTGAGGAACTTTGTAAAACGGTGAGTCGGTGACTATAAGACCTCTTAAAAAATCCAGGCCACACCATTCACAACCTACTTCCCTCTGTCTATTGTACTGGTCATGACCTGCGCCCACGCTCACGTAAACGTGTTCTCCCTAGATTTAGATTCTCTTACCAGATGCGGTTTCTTGGCTAGGATGTTGTGCAGTTAGACTTCTGTTTTCTAGTTGACTTTAGTTTCTCCTAATTTTCGTTTATTTGCCGCAATTATTATTGACTTTGTATGTAAAGCGCCGAGCGCTTGCTTGCGTTTAATAAAGAACGCACTTATTTACTGACCCCAGTGGAGGAAGGAGTGGCTCACTAGTCACTACACAAATAAATGTATTAAGGGATTTAAGGCCTCCGTACTACAGCCTACTAGGTACTAATACCCGTACTATCGGTGGAAATTGTATCAAGGCACTCGGTAGAGGAGTGTCCTGGTACCCATCAAAGGACCATGCAAACCACGCCTTGCGTGGGTGGTCGGTCTGGACTCTGGAGAGAGTAGGCCTATAGCGATCAGAGGCTCCAATTGTCTTCTACCGCCAATTCTGTAACAGGGAGTTGCCTTACCTGTCTGGCAATTTAGTTGCTGGCAAACTGTAATAAAAATGCTGTTCTTTACTGAAATTATTTCTGTACACTACACTAGAGTGCTAGACTAAAGTAGGCCTATGTATTTTTAATGTAGCAATTAAGCCTGCACCAGAGATGCAATCATGCAAATAACGGACATTCAAACTTTAACATTCTAAAATCTAAACATTACACCAACATTACAAGCTAGCCTATAATATTACTTTTATTTCTTTTAAAATTCGACGGGGGAAACGCCCTTGGTTCAGTGAGAAAACGAGTGCCTTGTGTAAGGTTCTGCCACTAGAGTACCGTATAAAAAGGTTGAAAACCACCGTCTTACTCTTGTAATGTTTCTACAGCGTGTAGCTTTAACAACTGTAGTTGGTTATATGCATGACATGGATTGTTAGTAACTTTGATTTATTTCCTTCCTGCCGTGTTATAATTTGAGGAATGATCCTGATAACAGCTTCTTAGGCTACGACTGCTCATTAACGGGTTTACTAATAAACAACTAGTAGCATAGGCGCAACCACCCTATGGGACCTGTGGGACGCGTCCCCCAACTTTCGAACAGCTTGGGACCGTCCCCCAACTTTTGAAAATTGTGAGGCAAACAAGAGCCCAAAATGCACTCCATTTGGTATCAAATGCTCCAAATTGCGTCGGTAGCTGGGGCTCCGCCCCAGACCCCCATGGGGGAACTTACGACGCTCCCCCATACCCCTATAGTCGTTTAGGAGCTTCTTGCCTTTCGTAATCTCTCCCCTTTGTATTATTATTGCCAGTATAGTACAAGGCTCTGGCCTTGGACCTACTGATTTTGTCATAGCCATTTCTAGCCTTAAACCTAAATACTGCAGTGGAAACCGTCTCACTAAATTTGCCGACGATAGCCACTTGCTGGTCCCTGGGCTTCCTGCATTGACAGCACTCTTCTGAACTTGACCATATCTCTAAGTGGGCATCCATTAGGAATCTTAAATTAAACCATGTTAAGACCAGAGAAATGGTTGTCAAACGACCGAGGTCCAAACCGATTGCCCTCCCTCCTCTTATCCCTGGCATCGAGCGGGTCCAGGAGATGGTTATTTTGGGTGTCACCATCTCTGATGGGATTGGCTTTGGGGCACACATGGACAAAATATGCTGCAAAGCCCGAAAATCCATGTTCGGCTACGTGTTTTGGTCGCCCACGGTCACCACGGTCAACGTCTCTTTGACGTTGTTAGGGCTATACTACCCTCGCACGGCTACTCTATGCCTCCTCTGTTTGGTGGGGATTTGCCACTGTAGGGGAACGTAAACGCCTTAACGGTATTCTGAGAAAAATTGACCCGTTCAGGCTTCCTCCCTGTCGATTTTCCTAGGTTTGACAAACACTGTTCTAGAGCGTATTCTACTCGTTTCCGTTCAATCCTCTTAAACCCTTGTCACGTCCAGTTTATTCATACATATAGTCACATTTTTCACAGATCTAGATGGTTTAGGTATACTTTTATATCGAAATCATCGGTGAAAAATTTGAGGTAAATTAAAGCCCAAAATGTAGGCCTACTCCATTTAGCATCATATGTTCAAAATTGCGTCGGCGCCGATGGGGAGCTTACGACGCTCCCCCATACCCCCAGTCGTTAGGGGCTTCTTGCCTTCGGCAATCGCAACTTCGCGCCTTCGGTGTCGCAATTCCACCTCCCCCACTCTAGACATTCTAGTAGGTCCCCCCAACTTCTGGACCGTGGTTGCGCCCCTGACTAGTAGAGCAAGATCACAACAGTAGTCCCTACCAATACCATCCCTAAATGTGGGTGGTAGGAGTGCCCCAGTAGGCGTACAATCGAAACTACGTCTATGCGCATTCGCGCTATGAGGTGCCTCAAGAGGGAAAGCATTAACACGGGTTTGTTAATTGGAACACAAAATTAGTCATGCAGTAGCTTTTACGATTACACAGAAACAGTTATCAACATCTCAAATTAAGTCAACATGAAAAACTCGTTAAAAGCAACAAGATAACTCAGTTGCCATGTAGACGTCCACAGGACTTAACATCGTTATCTGAATCAAGTCCACGTTCAAGAATGTTTTCGTTTTTATGCAGCAGTGTCCAAAGCTCTAGACACTAGGTTTGGTCACAAGACTGGTCCAAGAAAAAGCTAAGATCATTCAGAACCAGAACCAGAACCAGAATACAGGAATGAACATTCAGAACACAGAATTATTTTTGCGATTGACAGATTGAGTCACCCCTCAGCACAGTTGGTCACAAGGGTCTCCGATATATATAGCCTAGCCTAAAAGCGATTTGATCTTAGGAGAGATCATTTTCCATGTCAATCTCTCCTCTGGTACAGAATAACTCTCTCATTGAGAGATACATGATTTCCCCAATACATTTCGCAGCTGTCCAAAGGCCTTCCCCATTGGTTCCATTGAGAATACATTTTACCCATACATTTTATTGTTGCTCTGATCATTTTCCCCAATGGGTCCAGACTCCAGAGCTCTTTTCTACAATGGGTCCAGAGATGTTTTTCACAGCGGGCCAGTCGCAAATTGCATCCCACTGAAAGGAACTATTAAGCGTCTGACGGAGGCTTAGCTTTTGCTGGAGTTTTTGTGTCTGTTGAAGTACTTGCGTTTGCTGGAGCCTTTTTCTTTTCCAGGAGTTTCATGGCCAACTGACTGACGACCTCCGACAAATTCCTGGCTAGGGCTTTTCTGGCTGTGTCCGGAATCATCGGGAGCAGCGTCTTCAGGCACATATCTCCCAGTTCCAGCACAAGAGTTTTCCCGATGGCAGCAACCTGTCCGGCGCCTACCTGTCGCAGACCCTCTGCCACTGGCCGGTTGTTCTGAACGTTGTTTGATACCTGCTGCGAAACCTGGTTCCAGGTAGACTGGGCAGACTTCTGCACGAGGCTCTGGGTCACACTCCAAAATGTTCCTCCCGCACTGGTGACTGCGTTCCATAAACGCCAGCGTCGTTGTTCGTTACAGGTCGCTATTACTTGTTGCGGTTGATTGCCGAATGTGTTACCATGACCACACATAATGCAGGTGATTTTGTGGATGCGTCCATCGGGATGTAAACTAACGTCAAATAAGTTTACATTGGTGTTGGGGCATTTGATGCACTCGATTCCCTCCCCACTGAACTCTACCTCGGCTGCTGCGTCAAACCCCGAGCCCCATTCCCCGTCGTTCGAAAACGGCCCAGAACCAGCACACGCATCTGATTCGTGGAATGTGTTGCCATGGTCACAGTTCAAGCAGGTGATGCTCCGCAGGTGCCCGTTGTCATGGCGGCTGACGCTGAAGCAAGCTGGTTCCTTGTTATTACATCTGCAGCATTCAATTCCAACCAAATCCAACCCGTCATCACCGTCGCCATCTCTAGCGAGGTCTTCATCAGAGGAGGTGGACAAAGTATACGGCTGATTGCATCTCTTACACTTGAGACGATGAGCTGCCTTTGTTTCTTCCGCATCTTCTCCATTTCCTGCTCCTTCCTCTCTTCCATCTCCGGATTGCCCTTCTTCCAGTTCGATGAAGAGCGGGTCAGAGTTGCCACATATGCGGCAAGGTCTGCACCGGAAGCTGCCTTCGCTCAGCATCCTCAGTCGGTCCTCGTGATTCAGGACCCTCTGTAGGTCATCGCCTGGTCTCCTTTCGTCGCCATGACAACCAGTTGCCATCTCTAATTCGTCTGCGGCCGCAACACCAACGATTAGAAACAACTACGGTTCCTGTAAAGAAATAATAATAATTCTAAGTAAGGTTCTAAAGATAGGTGATATAAACATAAACAACGCGATACTTTTCTTAAATGTTCATGCAAAAACAACGACTAATTAGGCCTACTAATTCTTATTACTTCTACCCACAACCACCCATTATAATCTAATCTAATCCATTCTAATTATTATTAAATAAATTTATAATCTAATCTAATCCAAGCTAACCTATAGTGACTTGCATAGTGCAGTTATCATAATGCACAGGGAATCAACATTGACAGTTTCTTCAAGTGAAGTCATACGTAGTCAAATATATCATAACTATATATATATATATATATATAGTCAATTCCAACGCTCAGGAAATTTATACAGGCTATAGGGGCAGGTGATTTAGGGTGGACTTTGATGTGATAGGCTATAATTATATGCGGCAATCATACGAACATCCATCCAGTGGCGCAACTGGCAATGGGTTCAAGTAGACCAGACCCCTGCGATACCAATGCCATCACTTTTGATATGTTTAGGTGTACCCTCCTCCACAGTCGGAATGGAACCATTTGGGGGCCTTGACATTTCAATCATGGACTCCTGGCACCTCGGCCAAGAAAATGGATCACTTGTCGGGAATGGACTTATTAATATTTTCCACATGCTACTATCAGAAGAAAGTCATGGAAAAAATGTCAGGACGTTTAGTCCAAATTTTATGCACTTCTGAGTTTTAAATGAAAATATAAAAAAATCATTTGACGGGAAATCGCCAATAAATATTCAGCCTGTCTTTATCTGATGCATTAATTACATATTGTGGCCTTCATACATCATGTGGCATAATATAGTTTGTAATACACTGAGCCAAAGGTACATGCAGTTGCATTAATTAAACGCAAAAATCAATAATCACGGTTATAAGAAAATCCATTTTCTGGCTGATTTAGCATTTGAGACAAGTGGACCTTTTTTGGCCGACAGGCCGAGGTCATTCAGTTACAAAACAGACATCTACGGAGCTGTGAGAGAGTATAAGGATCCTGAGTGGCCGAGTGGGTTGGTAACCTGCTCGTCACGCCGGCGCCCCGGGTTCGCTTCCCGGTCGGTCGGTTTATCAGAAATTAATTTCTCGGATCTTTACTGCGGGTGGCTCGGTCGCATTATAAACGTGGAGTACAATACAACACACAATACAACACATCACAATACAACTGGGGCGCGGTGGTTTAGGGGTATGTTCGGTGCCTTGCAGCTGGAGGGTTGCGGGTTCGAATCCACCTCAAAGCCGCCGCGTAGGGACCCTGGGCAAGTCCTTCACTCGCAATTGCTCAAGCGCTTCGGCGTGAAACTCCGATTCCGCGTTCGCGCAGTAGTCGGGAGCGCCTCTGAATGGGAAATCTGGAAGGGGCGCTATAACAAGTGTTCAAATACAATACAATACTGTACTGTAGGCTACTGTACACATCACAGCGAGTCAGCGATCCTCGCAACTCATGCAGTAAAATGCTTTTATATAATAATATAGATTTAAGTAAGTTGAGAATGTAGGCCTATGGGCCTAGCTAAAACGGATAATTACAAAATACAGTGAAAAGTGATAACTCCAGAAAGGTTCCATGACATTTAAACACACGACACATAATCACGCGATACTTAAACACAGACACTTCAACACACGGCAGATAAACACAAGGACATATAAACACACGGATGGCTTACAACTGCTAACGAAATTCTGCGTTTCCATGTCTACAAAACCATCATAGAAGGTTCTCGCCAATTTCATCGATACTTGTCCAAAGATATGTTGGGAGTTGTTGATCCAATAGTACAAAGGAATGCCTTCTTTGGACATACTGAGAATCTTTTGCTTGCGATATTAACCGATGACAGAAGTTATATAAGAGAACTGGCATCCGGGCAACAAGGCTCATCTACTACAGTCAGACAGTGTGCCAACTTTTAACTTTGCTGCTACAGATTACGTTGACTTAATAAGTTGAAAAGCAACCAGCAGATGTCTGGAACTTGTTAACCTCTTCGTAAAAGGCTTCTGTCATACGATGAAATCGTGGAACTTGTCAAGAACAAGAATGCGAATGAAACGAAGCCATTATTGAATTTCCAAAGTTTCTTAGTCTTACCCAATCAAGTTAAAGATGCATCAGACTTGTAACTGAAGAGTCACCGTCTGTGTGACAGTGTGTGTAAAATGAAGATCAAAGAGATGGATTTATACGGGCCATACTAGAATCAAGAAGCTTTATTAAAACGTTTGATTCAAAATCTGATTTTCGAGCAACGAGATATGTTTGAAGAGTGATTCGAGAAATCTTGACAGACAAAATGTTCAGCAAATAATTCTAATCAAACCAATTTCAATTTCAGAATTTGCATTATTTAGTGTTCAAGTGAAAGTAATTTTGCATAGTTTAGTCCGTTCATATCATTGAGGTTACAGCATAATAGTAGGCTATGCACGTTACACAATTTAACGCATTATGAAAGATCTCAATGTTTCCGGTTATAGTGAGATTGGTTTTGACAGTTGGGGCACCTCAAAACATAATACTAGAGACAAGATATTTTACGCTAGCACTGCTAGTATCCATACACAAGTTTTGCACCCCTGCCAATTGAAGATTCTCCAAAAATATTTTTCCTTATAACTTTCACTCCACCCTACTGTTCACTGTCCAGTTAGTCTCTATATAGCTGCAGACGTACTCCAGTATTTGCATGCAATAGCTCATTTATCGCACCAATAACTTTTCGCACTTTTACTTTTATAAGACAGTTAGGGTTCATTAATTTGCCGAAACCGATCTTAAAGATTTTGTCGAATATGGCGCTGTGTTTATCTGCCGTGTGTTTATATGTCCTTGTGTTTATATGTTTTTGTGTTTATATGTCCTTGTGTTTATCTGCCGTGTGTTGAAGTGTCTGTGTTTAAGTATCGCGTGATTATGTGTCGTGTGTTTAAATGTCGGCAGACCCTCCAGAAAGGCTATAAACTGGATAAAATAAAATTGTAGGCGTATAGGGGCCTATGTAATAGGATCGACGATCGTAAAGAAAACTGCAATCTCTTAGAGAAAATAGCATATCCAAAATTAAGTGGCCAAGGGCGGCTTTTCGGCCATCGCCCCGGGGCATTTCATCTCCATACGCCACTGTTCGCGCCTTCAGCCCTCGCTGTCTTGGACTCTCTCAATTTAATCCAGGTATATGGCCCTAAGGGCCTACTGTGCCCCAAATGCTAAAAATGTCGCGTACAGCGGGGTAACACCGCTGTTACTGCCGCTTAGCTTTAAGGGTGTTTAATAGGCTATCGATTACCACTTGGCTCTGACGTAGGCTATCACCCGTTAATGCCTTGTGCATTAGACGGTCACAGGAGGTAGGTTTTGCTTACAAATTATGAGAGCATCTGGGCTGCATACTGCATAGGCCTACGAGCAGTTCAGCTTCTAGACTCTATTGAGGGGCTTTAAACCAGTACTTGCCAAGTTGTGAAGTATATCTCATCCGATCAATTCACTGAAAGATGAGGCCATACGGTTCAATAATTATGTTAGGTCTACATTTCCATTGGGGAGCGTCAATATTCCTCTGCACTTGGCGTCAATGAACAACCTCCTTACCCCATTAAGCTTAGTGCAGGGATCAATATCTGACAGCAGATGATCAGTCCTAATGTAACACATAAACTCCGCCGCCACCGTTATCCAGTGTGAATAAACAGAATAGCAACGCTAATGAAAATAACCAATCCTTTAGTCTGCTAGAAACTTACCCTATAATCCTATAATTAGGCTACTTACCGCAATTACCTCTATATTGCTCCGCGTTTAAATTGTAAACATACCGTCGTATCGACCTGCTTTAAAAAACCTACAATTTCGCTTCAATTCAGTAGGCTATTTCGGAAACATTTTAAACGGAGAACCAACCTGCGCATAATTTGGTCAGACGATGTTTCAATAGCGAAAGCGCGCCTTGCTTTTAAGCAGCAGCCTAACGAAGCCTCCTTATATACAAATAGGCATGTGCGTCTTCCACTCCCCACAGTGGGTTTATAGATCGATAGGCTGACGTGTACACAAAACCACGCGCAAGCCGTTGACCCGTTAGACTTAGTCCACAATAATCATAGGCTAATGTTTAGGTCTAGGCTACTTACAGAGGCGGCGACAGAAATTCTGGGCCCCTAGGCAGAGCAGTCACGGGCCTTTAAACTAGCTTCAGGCCTTATGAGAAAATTTAAAAAACAAAAATGGAAATAATAAAAGTGCGGGTTCGACCTACGATAAGCTTATTATATGACCTACAACTGTGATTTTATTAAGACGTTCATTTAAAAATTTTAATTTTCAAATTTATGCTAATCGAATAGCAACCTTTCTGGATATAGTTGCAGCAAAATCGTTTATAGACCTAGTATACCCTCGTAGTTCAATGATTTTTCCAGAGCATATTCGATTGCAAGAGGTGCAAGACCATTCAGTCTGTCTTGCTTCATAACAGATCGTTGAACATTTTTAATTTGCCTGAGCTTATAATATTTTTTATAAGTTCATTGCGGGCCCCACCCGGGTTCCTAAAAGTCGTTGGGCCCCTGGGCATTTGCCCCTGCCTCTCTCTCGGCGGGCCTGCCTACTTAGCAGTCATTTATAGGCTCCCCAAAGACTCATGTAATATTATATTTAATATAGAAGTTCGTGGGTTATTGTAGGCTAAAATAGAAAAAGAAAGCGTTGCGACGCGCAGGAACAAAGCATGTCTGTGTTAAGCCTATATAAAACGAAAACGATTGGAAATTCCGGATGTGTATGTAGGCCTTATGCATAGGGAAAAGGACGTGGTTATGTCACTTATGTGTTGCAATATGGTCTCAAAAGACCAGATCTGATGTGATTAAATTCTTTTAATGTTGAATCTCTAGGTAGACACACCGCAACCCATTAAAGAAAGTAGTATTGCCAGTTAAAATGAAAAATGGAAATAATTAATAGTTTTTAAATATCTGTTCCAGCAAGGGGAGACTTGGTCAAAGGGGCAACATCAGCTGAAGCTGATCCATGGACTTCTGTATACATTAATCAATAATTATTGAAGCTCATGGTTGGGGAGTCTCAATTGGGTATCAAACAAACCTGATTAGCCGTTTCTCAATTGCAATAGCCTACAATACAACTGTGTACTTGACCGCGGGGACTCCGAAGTAAGGCCTCCGTGATTTGACATTGCCCTCCTTCCAATTCAGAAGTGCACACGCACCCATACGACCAGGGCTGTTAAAGGCTTGGGTTTTTGTTTTGTTTTTTTTATAAAAAGCCGCAAATTTTTTTTACAAATTTCAAAATTATAAATGCCAAAAATGTCGTCTCTTCAACTTTCTTGGCAATTGTTGTATGGTCTTTGGTAACTTCGTTTTATGACATTCTACGGTTCTACTGTTCTAGTTAGGCTAATTTCATTTATAGGCGTAGGCCCTATGCATCTGATTAATTTGAACGGTAGGCTATTATGCCATTTTTATGAATTTTATCATCCGAAATAGGAAAATCTCAAATGCAAAAAACAAAAACAAAACAAACAAACAACAAATCATTTTGAAAGTTTGTTTTTTTGCACCCCTGCATACGACTGAGAATCGATAGCGCTGAGCCATTGCGTGCGAAGTATGCGTGCTCAAGATCCTTGATGTCAGAGGCATCTACACCATGTAAAGTTGTAAACCTTGGAGCAAATGCTTCACCCAAGAAACAGGGGAGAAGACCTCAATGAGAAATTAGGGGAAGTTTAAATTTATAAAATATCGTACCATGCAGTAAGGTAATAATTAAATAATTATTAAGATGCTTGAAGTTTAAACTTATTGTGGTTAAGTGTCAGTAATATTTTAAAAGGCATTAGGCTCCTGGGCATTTGCCCTCTGCCCCCCCCTTTGGTGGGCCTGGGTCCTACGATCCTTCACTGGGAACAAGTTGGGCGTCTTATCTCTGCATAGTAGAAATATGCTGTGGAGAAATTGGACTTTGACATCCTGCCGACTGATGACCCTGCCGCTGACCTCTTCCCTGCCGACTTCGAGCCTCTGTGCTGCATCATTCTGTCTGTAGAGTCAGGCCGACCCAGCCCTCGGTCGCTGCAGCTACGGAGCTACAGAGGCGCCTAAGATTCTATAGCCTAGTATACAGATAAAATTCTAAACTAAACAACCCAGCTTAATTTTTCAGAAAATTCCAAGGTCCTCCGTATTCCTACCATTCGTCATAGGCTGGCGTGCCACAAATGACACGCGTGCCATAGGTTGGCTACCACCGGTCTAAGTCATCGTTAGCCTACCGTCAATAGCCTACTGATAGATTATATATTACAGTATTCTATAGTGAAATGCCACGAGAAAAGCGAATTGCGAAGTTGCAATGCTTAGAAGTTTGCTACAACATGTTGGTGCGTGGGGACAAATGGAAGAGCCACTGCAAGGAAAACCATGGTTTCAAATACAAAAGGTAGACAGTCTACTGTATTGTTCAGCTTAATACAAGGTGCCAAAATAGACATGACTCACTGTACACTTACGGGCGTTTCTCCTAGTTTTTGTTCTATTATTGTATGTCGTGTGAGGGTTATTGTCATCCAATCTTTTCCCCGGACTCCAGTCAATTAACTGTTTTGGCCAAGTCTCTTTGGTGTATGGCATGTAGGGCCTACTGCTGATGTGAATTTAGGTGCGAATTACTAGTATTACATTGACAACTATAACTGTCTGTAGCAGATGTTGTTTTTACAGTGGTACTATTGTGCTCGCAGTTTTCATTTTCAATCACTTATTGCTAAGTTAAAAAGTTTCTTTAAATTTGCATTCAGTTTATTCAGTTTACGACTTTACGCCTATCACATAATCAACACACAGTTACAGTGGCTGCAGGAAGGGGAGTGGGGGGGGGAAAGTTGCTCCAATGACTTTGGGGGATAGACGCCCCTGCTTGTAGTGTAATGCAATGCAATTCTTCGAAATTTCTCAGCGCCCCACAAAAGCCGCGTCAGGGAGACCAGCATATTCACCGGCGATATGCTAAGACATTATGTCTTACACAGTGATCGCCCGAGTGGAAGCCCGAACCCGTAGAGTATACTCTCCGCATTACAAGCGGAGCACTCTATTACATTCATTCGGCTGCTATGCCCCACAGAAAGTTGTGCAAGGTTACGCTATACTCGAATTGCTTGTGTGCCCTTATTTCCCGCTCCAACGAACGCCACATGCACCCCATAGACGAGTATTGTCATTGTGGTGGTCATTATATAGGCTACCCTATCACATGACGATGCTTTGGGGGGGCAACTGTAGCCTATACTTAGTTACGGAATGCTAGGCGATGCAGCTGAGCAGGCGGCAGGCAGCTACAGAAACGCTGAATTGTTATTGCAATTAGAATTTATATAGCATCGTCAGTAGCAAGCTACTTCTAGGATGCTAATTGGGGACCGACATAACTTTGGGGGACAGATTTTCTGGGACGGATTTTTGCATTTGGGAGAATAGATAGGCCCTATGCCCAGTCAAAACTGTGGGGGACAGTCCCCCTCTGCCCCTTGCTTATTCACTTGGCTTTGGAGTTTACGATTAGACCTTTATCATGAGGCAGCTTCGGTAAACAGAAACTACAGACAATCAGAAGCCTCAGTACCGGTAGCCTAATGTCAATTATAGGCATTAAATAATAATAATTATGATATTCATTACAACACCCGACAGGGACTATTCAGAACTTGATAGGCCTATACGAGTAACATTAGTACAAAAAAACATTAGGCCTACTATTATAGAGATTCTGTATGGTCTGGTAAGGGAGGATCGAGGTCCATGGGCCCATGGGTGACACCATGAGTTACCGCACTGGATGACACCAACCCTATAGTGACGCCACTGCTTGGGAATGATGATGATGATGATGATGATGATGATGATGATGATAATCATGATAGTAATGTTGCTATTAATAATGCAGTGATGTATTTGTGTAGTGCCGTTCATTTATGAATTATGAAGGCGCTAAAGAATTTCCAGGCTCTCAAGATGTGTGGCGGTTAGCCTATAATACGAGAGGAAAGAGTTGTTCCATAGCCTAACCACTGTTTGTCTTGCCCATAGCCTATAGACCTATCTATGGTCCATCGAATTATCAGTGAAGCGAATGGGTCTGTACTAACATGCGCAGTGTCGAATCTGCATTATGAAATTCACGTGGTTATCGATGCCTTGAAAGAGAGACAAACGGAAATTCCACACAATAGTAAAGCTAGGCTACGGTGATTGAACAACAGATCCCACATGGTCTAGTGGTTAGGATTCCAGCCTTTCACGTTGGCGGCCCGGGTTCGATCCCCGGTGTGGGAACTATACATTTTTATTACCAGATTTACGTTGAGTCACGCGCAAGGGAGACAGCGCAGGCCTGAGGCCACCCGCCCTCGTATGCCGCGACTTGTAGACTTGATATAGCGCCGAAAAAAACTGGTCTCTCACGCAGCTGCTCCTGATATGGTTCTAAGAAATTTCGTAGATTTATATTTTTTCTAAGCTTATTACATTATAGTTATAATCCACTCTTAAACAAAGCTGTGGAGATTTAAATATTAATTTACAACTCCATGGCCAAAAACAAGTGATACACCTCTAAAACAACGCTTTGTGGCCGATTATCTTACTCACCTCAAATTGTTTTGGTTTCCGAATTTATGAAAGCACAGTTATAAAATAGTTGACAGCGGTGGGATTCGAACCCACGCCCCCGAAGAGACTGGTGCCTTAAACCAGCGCCTTAGACCGCTCGGCCACGCTATCCTTAGGTTCAAACGGTGATTGAGAGCCACCTGTTTCATCTTACTCCATCTGATTGGCCTCGATCAGTTTCATTTATAGCAGTTCTATTAATAGCTTGCACTCATTAATATACGCAGCACTCTACTAATAACTATAATTAGAACAAAGAGCTAATATACACTAGACAGCGTCTCAGTACGTGTTGGCTACGATGTAATAATTATACGCTACTTGTAACGTTTGATATTGCCTGCCTTCCAAAGTTCAGCAGTGCACACAATACGACAGAACGTCGATGGCGCAGAGCATTATTGTGAGCAAAGTTTTCCAATTAAATATATTATTTTTATTGAACAGAAAATTAACTTACCAGCACCAAATCTTGTCTACGATGTTGTTGTTTACAAGTCTTGGACTGCAGCGTGTTATGTAGATTTCCTTTCAGTCGCTCTACGCAACTTTATGTCTATGTTTAAAATAGGTGTAAACGAACGATAATAGAGGTAAATCAGTAAAAAAATAATAAAGATTGTTTTTATAGACAGCGTGGCTACTCTACCATTCAGCGTGTTGTATAAAACACTTAACTAACTACTAATCCCGATTCTATTAATGAGATTATAAGTAGAAATATCCACAGACAGCATGCTGAGAATTATAATCTCCTGTCTTGGAATCCAGAGCATAACGTCAATTGATAACGTGTTTATAGTTTCCTGTTCCCGCCATTATGTCATGTGACATGGTTAATACAAATGGTAGATAACAAATTATTGTATTGTATTGTATTTGAACACTTGTTATAGCGCCCCTACCAGATTCCTATTCAGAGGCGCTCCCGACTACTGCGCGGACGATGAATAGGAGTTTCGCGCCGAAGCGCATGAGCAATTGCGTGTGAAGGACTTGCCCAGGGTCCCTACGCGGTGGCTTGAGGTGGATTCGAACCCGCAACCCTCCAGCTGCAAGGCACCGAACATACCCCTATACCACCGCGCCCCAGTTGTATTGTGTTGTATTGTACTCCACGTTTATATTGCGACCGAACCACCCGCAGTAAAGATCCGAGAAATTAATCACTGATAAACCGACCGACCAGGAATCGAACCCGGGCCGCCGGCGTGGTGAGCGGGCTACCAACCCACTCGGCCACTCAGGACCTCTTAGTAATAAAGTAAGGTGTAGCTCAGCTAATCGACATGTCAACAAGATTTGGAGCTTTGGTGTCGGGAACGTAATCGGCTTCCACAACTCTCACCATGTCAACTCGTGCGAAAAAATTGCAGTACTCATTTGAGTCATTTCATAGGACCCTGTGAGACAAGATGGTGTGAAAAAGGAGAATTCTACCTTGATCAGTACAGAGTTCTAACATCCGGAAGAGAAGGCAATCATTTGCGAGAGGGAGTAACAATGATTCTGAACAGGAAACAGCAAAAGCAATGATAGGATACCAGTTGATATCACAACGATTAATGTCTGCAAGATTTCGCCCCAAATTTGCCAAGGTGACAGTCATCCAAGCCTATGCACCGACGTCAGCAGCTACGGAGGAAGAAATTGATGCATTCTATGAACAACTTCAGCAGATAATACACGGAATTCCCAGACACGACATAATCGTCATTGCGGGAGATTTTAATGCAAAGGTCGGCAGAGAAAGCGATACATGGAGAGGCACATTGGCAAAGTCGGATGGGGAGACTTAATGACAGCGGAGAAAAACTGCTCCAGTTCTGTACTGCAAACGACTTAAAGCTAATGAACACTTTCTTCGAATAAAAGAAACCACAAAGGAAATGGTCATGGACATCACCCGATGGAAAGACACATAACCCGATCAACTATATCATAATAAACAAAAGATGGAGCTCAAATGTGACAAACTGCAGATCATTCGACGCACAAATTGGTTCCAGTCACAAGCTAGACTGAACTGTAGGCTTACGTATGCGAGGGACAATCAGGTGTCCATGGGCAGCCGACCGGGGACCAAGGAGACCAAAATGCAGAAGTTCCTAAGGCATGGTGAAGCAGAGCCAACATGACAATGATGCCCAACCTCTATCCTTGATCATAACATTAATTCCGAAATTTGTCAACTGACAGTGCATGTCTGTATGTTTTACTGCTGTGAAGTTGTTGTCTATTTTATGATCCAGTGGAATTTTCTTTTGATTTCCTGCCTACCATAAAAATTATGAATCTTGTGCATGTACTTGTAATTGTAATTGGAAATTTATATGGCACCGCTCCAGCGAAAACAACCGACATGGTTGTACTTGGATTTTTACCTGGATGCAAACCAAACTCATTTTTGCTGTAGCAGTTTTGAATTTGAATATTCTGATTTTATTGTCTTAGCTTTTTCTTGCATTAAACAGATGTAAGCAACACATTATTTTGCAATGCAATACAACTGCATTTGAAATCGCAATCCTTCAAAAGTCCAAAAGTGCATACGACCAAATATCAGAGCATAACTGATGCTGAGCAATTGTGAGTGAAGGACTTGCGCAAGATCCCTACACAGTTATTCGCTCGGGTGAGGCTCAAACCCGCACTCTCGTGCGTTAAAAATTAATTGCGGCGTTAAAAATTTAAATCGGATTACCATGCCACACAAGAGGTTTTATGTAACTTAAAAAATGCATAAATAATCATCTTTTAAACCTGAAAATATGCACAACAGTGCAATTTTGTTTTGCATACAGAAAAATGCTGAAAACTATTTTGTGTGTTTTAGGGCACACGGTTGGTTGCGAACGTGATACATCGCCTGGAAAAGTGATGCCCCATGAACCGATCTTACCGCCTCCTGCTCCACCACCTCTTCCACCACCACTTCTTCCAGAATCTCTGATGCCAGATGCCTGCCAAAGTGGAAGGGCCTTGGAGAATGCTAAAACCCTCGTCAGAAAGAATCTCATTGGAATTCAGGAGAGGAAACAACGAGAGTATAATGACTTACAGAATATAGTTCGAAGTCTCCTTACTGTTGCACAAGCACAGTCGAACAGCTCGTTGAGGTTTGTATGTTTTGTGTATATGGACGCATACATGTATGTATATATATACTTGTGTATGTATGTATTTGTGTGTGTATATAAACTATATATATATATTTTGCATGCGTTTGGTATGTAATGCATGTGTGTATGTATTGTACGTATGTAAGTACCTATCTATCCCGCATATAATTATACAAACATGTGCATGGATACCTATGCATATATAATTTTATATATAGGCCTACATACATACATATATACATATAAATGTTGGTCTGTGTGTATATGTGACCTGTATGTAGATGTGCGGCATAGGTAGGTTCTTAATAATTTTAAGGGCACAATGGATAGGTGATAAAAGGCAGTGGTTCCCAAACCGTGGCCCGCGGGCCAAAAGTGGCCCGAGAATCCTTTGAATGTGGCCCGTACAGTCACTCACAAATTTTAAAAAATATTAAATTACCTTGTTTTTTGATTTAGGCTTCTGACAATTGAAAAAAAAAGAAAGAGTGGGAAAGAGTAAATAGTAACTGTTATCATGAGTTTTGCATAAGGAAGAGGGGGCTAAAGTGAGGCTTGGGACGAATTTGTCATGAAAATGACGGCAATGATTTTTTTTAAGATTGCAATCGATGGCTTTACACTAGTTACGCCACTGCAACTGAGGAGGAACTGAGGACGGCTCCTCAGATCTCTGTGGCCCGCCATGATATTTTAAAAGTAAGACTTTGCCCTCCATCAAAAGAGCTTGGGAACCACTGATAAAAGGCATTATATTTTCTGATGATAGGGCTTGCCCCGGCTTGTGATGATGACTTGTGTTTGTTTCTTGTTTTTGAAACAGCCAGGCAGTTGACGGAACAATCCGTTTGTCTTTCTACCGTCATGTGCCTCCAATCGTCCAAGATGGCCCAAGGTGTGAGAATTTTCTTCAGTCATAATGTAATATGTAAAGTAATGTAAAGATGAGAATTTATCCATATGCAACAAAGTAGTCTGTTGATGGTGTCCTGAATCTGTAATCCAATGATTACAGGTTTGAGCCTGCAGAGTGGACTGTAAGTAAGTAAGTGCAAGTAGCCTTTATTTGTATCTGACAAGCGCATATGTGTCAGGTAGTTGACAACTTATCTCACGCCTCAGATTCAGATATGCTGAGCATGTATGCGTGAGATACTGAAATGGGTTGTTTACTGGTATATGTACTGCACAATTCTGTAGGAAAGCAGTCACAAGGGCCACAGTATAGGGGAAACCCGGAAAAGGCAAGGTAAAGGTTATTTGTCACGTTCATTTACCACACATCTTATCAACAATAGTTCTCAGATATGCGGTCGTGAGGTTCAATGAGCATATCTCTGGTTTGATGTCAGTTGGTTCTAGTGCTGTACTGAATATTTATATTCGATTCACTTTGGACCGCATAGTGCTATGAATAGTTTATTAATTCCTATCCGTGATGTATTGTACTTTCAGACATGGTCTGGCTAGTTGCTAGAGCCTAGGTTAATGAAAATGATAGCAGTACTCACTTTCAGTTGCTATTTGGCAAATGTTCCTTCGCCGTCTCCAGACCCAGTTCATGGAACATTCTTCCCGATCCTTTGAAGAATGCGCCATCTCTGGAGACCTTTAAATCACAGCTCAAGACCTCTTTTAAAACTATTCTGTGACTGTCATTCATTTTTGAACTTATGTAAAGCGCCATTTTCTTCGGCCTGGGCGTTAATAGTCGCCATTCATCAAGCCACCAGCCGCAGTCTCCTCCGCCTTTCACCGCGGATGTGTTCTTGGAGCGTCTTACTGCCAAGATCGCATCCATCCGCGCTGCTACTTCTACAGCTCCTCCACCAGAGTTCACTACTACTGACGCTCATCTCTCCATCCTTAATGAGGTCACAAGCCTGGAGTTACGTCAACTCATTCTGGCCTCTGCACCGAAGACGTGTGAGTTGGACCCTGTGCCCACATTCCTCGTCCAAGAGCTCGTTGACGACCTCCTTCCCTTCCTCACCGAGCTCTGTAACCGGTCGATTCAGGAAGCTGAACTGCCCAGTCACAGAAGCGATCTGTTCTTCTTCCTGTCTTGAAGCGAGATGGACTGGACGCAAGTGATCCTGCGAATTACCGTCCTATCGCTAATGTAACATTCCTCTCTAAAACTTTAGAGCTTGAATATGTATGTATGTATGAAAATTTGTTATAGTAGCCCTTCAAGATTTCTACTCAGGTCGACTACAGTGCGGACACTGAATCAGACACCACGAGGCAAATAAGAACAGGGTTAATAAATATTAATCCGAGTCAATGAGGTATTGTAGCTAACCAACTGATTGTTTATTTAGTAATGCATAGACCTTTACAGTGGTTTTGGGAGGAATCATTCCACCGAGACTTTATTGGTTCGCCTTCTTTCGGACTTCTATGGCGCCATGGACAGTGGTCAGATAACTCTATTGGCCCTATTTGATGTCAGTTCGGCATTTGATTCTGTCGACCACTCTATCTTGCTTAAGCGTCTTGCTGTCTCCTTTGGGCTGACTGGCAAACCCTTAGATTGGCTTTCTTCCTTTCTCACTGGGCGCACAAACTGTGCTGTTGTTGGGTCCTCTAGGTCCCGTTGGGTCCCTGCCCCTTTTGGTGTACCCCATGGGTCGGTTTTGGGCCCTTTGCTGTACATCCTTTATACAGCTGATATTAGCTCCCTGTGCGGTCTAGTGGGCTGCTGCATCAGCTTTATGCTGATGATATACAAGCGTATGTCCACTGCCGTGCGGCCGATGCGGCTTCTGTTGGGCTGATCACTATTGATGCTATCTGGTTGGATGGCCTCGAACCGTCTGCTCTTAAACCCATCCAAAACTCAATTTATCTGGCTTGGTAGTCGACAGCTGATCGGTGTAGACATGAACTGTTGGCTGAAACTTACCCTCATGTCACTTTTTCACTTAACGTGACCTTGGAGCGGCGCTCGACCAAGAGCTTAGTTTTTGCAACATGTTAACTTGCTTACTACCAGCTCCGGCCGTGTTGTGCTATCGCTCTCTCTCTCATGATAATGCCGATGTTCTTGTCCATGCCTTTGTTACCAGCAGAGTCGATAACTGTAGTTGATTCTCGCTGGTCTCCCTTCTGGACTAATAAGCCGTCTTGACCGGGTCCTCCGCTCTGCTGCCCGACTGATTGGTCGTATTCCAAAATACGCTTCAGTCTCTGCTTACATGCGCGATGTTCTGCACTGGCTTCCTGCCGCAGCGCATCTCTTACAGGATAGCAGCCTTAGTTTGGCGGTGCCTTGCTGGCTGTTCTCCATCATACCTATCTGACCTCTGTCGTCCCTGTCTCTGAACTAGCTCCCCGTCGGGTATCTGCGTTCCTCGCCAAGGGAGAGCTCCTTGTCTCAAGCAGCGCCGAGCCTTCTCGGTTGTTGGACCCTCAACCTGAATGGGCTCCCACTTGAGCTGCGCTTGATGCCTCGCAGCAATTTGCCTGCTTACTGCCGCCTTCTCAAGTCTTCTCTGTTTAGCCGTGGCTGGGCTGGGGAGCTCTGAGTAGGTTCCTTGAAGGGGCGCTATATAAATGCTCGGAATGAATGAATGAATGAATAGTATAGCACTATATAAATTGTCTTATTATTGTTGTTATTATTATTATTGTTTGGAATCTTCTACTGCAAGAGGCCTACCAGTAACTTGCCAGTTCACTCTCATCATTTAAATATTCTTGTCAAAATCCAATATCATGGTCTTGACTCTGTCTTGGTCCCATTGAACATTCCTAAATGCCTCAGATTCAGATATACATGTACCGATGTTGCATGCACGATATTTCTTTAAATTAATAGATAAATAAATAAATTTAAAGACTGTTCAGTGATTGAATATGTGACTCTGAAATGATCCAGTTATGTCACAATACATTGCTGTGCATGTTAGTGAGTGTGTTTGTTTTGTTTTTGACAGTTGTGGACTTGCTGCATTGTGTATGGCCCTTAATCTTTTGTACAATAAAGACTTCAAACTCCATGAAGTCCTTGACATTGCTAGAAAGCTTGGATTCACAAAGATGGGAGAAATGTTTTCAGGTAAACCGCTTAATAACGTTTAGGCCTGAATGATATTTAAAAAACATTATACATATACAGTAGCATTAAATTTTCAGTCTCATATTATTAATCATCACCTAAAGGCGAGTAAGAACAGGTTAATAATCCGAGTCAGTGAGGTTGAATGATTGATTGGTTGATTGGTTGGGTTGATTTATTGATTGTTGGGTTGGTGGTTTGATTTCTTGATTGATTGAATAGATAGTTTTTATTCATTGATTAAATCAAATAAAAAGGAGTTCCATGGTGACCAACACATCTAATCTATTTTATTCTGCAACCCTTGTTTTCTTAAGATTTTTTGTTTATTTTCTCAATACTTTAAACTGAGCTGCTATATTTAATTGTATTGTATTGTATTTATAAATTTATAATTAATGCTCTCTGAATCTTCTTTTATATCACATTAGCTATCTTGTACCTGTCCCTGAACAACAGTTTACCTTAATCTGTTGCTTTTCATCAGAGAACATGAAACTATGGTGAAATAAGTAAGTAAGTATATTCTTTATTAACCAATTGCTAATCACACTTTGGTATACAGACATCTAATAATGATGCTTAACTTCGACTGAATGAAGGCTGTGGATAATATTGATAATAACGATAATATTCTGTAATAATGGTAATATTCTGTATTCTTTTTCTTTAGCGACTAATCTGTTGCTATTAGCAGAGCATCTTGTACCTTGCACTGGCTACCTCATCAGCCGAGAAATTGATGTAGGCGAAAAGGCAGCCATCATCGCTAAAGAGTTGCAGCAACAGAATGTCGTATTGATTCCGTATCCTAATTACTGTGCAAGGAACTCTGCTCAAGTGCTTGTTTGATTGTGTGTGCCAGAACCTTAGATATTGCTGTCTTTTGGAGCATTTTCCTATCAAGAGCCATATCAAGGATCATGTTATAACAATTAAAGTTGGATTATAGAGTGGTCTTTTGTCAAAGCTAAATTCAAGCAGCCTTTGATCTTCTGGTATGGTTCCTTGTCTGAGCCATGTTGCAGAATTGCTATGGGCTCTCGTGCATTCCACACAGCTACTCATTAAAAGGAACAGCAAGTCCATCTATTACCAGTTAATATTCAAATACCTAATTACAGGAATTGCTATTAAAATAACTGGAAATGTAATCATTGATGCTCTGTAAACAGTTCTTGCTTAAAATCTTGTCTTATCTGACTGATTAAAGTAAACAGAAAATGTCATTTATCCTTAATCAACTTGACCAGGTATGACAAGGACAGCAACCATGAGCCTTGTCTGAAGAGAGGACAGAGGGCTCACTGGGCACTCCTAACAGGTAAGCATACAACGTGAATGTGTCTTCAGACTCCTAACCGGCATGGTCACGTCATGAAGGATTGTTGGTAGTGGTACTATATGATGAACTGTGGAAAATATATATATATATAAGATATTTATATATATATATATATATATATATATATATATATATATAGAATGCAGTGAAAGTGAGTCCCATTACTTTAAAACTAAATGTAGTGTTGACATTGTTTTGCAGGTCTGTTTGTACTCGGTGACACAAAAGCAACTCAACACTTGCAGGAAAATAAGCATTTTCTCAGAGATGATATCTCTCCCGGTTTATTTCATCTGACGCAGGATGGACTGAAGTCGTTGAATCTCGAAATGTCTGATGATGCAAAGTACGTCTATGTATGTCATGGTCAGAGTTTGCGCTGTCGACTTTGGTCTCTTCGTGATCTCTTGTCAAGTAATGGCCAGCTGGTGATGTTATCACCAGAAATGGCAGCATCACCTGGTGATTATGTTCTCCCAGGTGACGGCATTGAATCTGGATTGTGTGGACAAGTTGTCGTTCTTAAGAAACCCTCTTAATCATTTGTTACTAGCCTATCCTGCATTTCGTATATACGTGCTAGTTTGGTAAAATGTCCCTTTTGAGGAAACTATCCTGTTCTCACTTTCTCGCTCACTCTCATCCTTTTGCCTCTGCTAGCACTCCCTTGCCCTTTCCACTTCCCTTATCATTAGTAGGAATGGGCTATGAAAGCGATTGTCCCAAATGTTCTTATGTCATTCACCTTACACAATCATGTTTGCTCATATTATGTTTCTTAGTGCATTGTGATAGACTTTTATGAGACTTTGATGGGTGCTATATAAATGGCAAGTTTCTCAATCAATCAATCAATCAAAAGAACCTATGGTGTGTCTGATCTCAGAATTGCAATTATATACAGTTTTTCTAAAGATTCACATGCTCTGTTGCCACATTAAGGCATTGAGCAATGGTGCACCAAAATCATGTTGAAAATTAGGTTAATTTCAGAAGGTCGGCCTGTTATGAGTTAGAAAAACGTAATGTTTACATCGGATTGAGATGACATCATAACCAGTTGATATGTTTGGTATTTCAAAGTAACTTGGTACATGTAATAATTTCAAAAGTCCTTAAACAGCTTTTCGCTGATTGACATCTGCATTCAATAAATTCATTTATTTTATAAGTAATATATTGTTGACTAGGATTTACAGAGGTTTGTTTAATAACACGTTTTAAATTTTGGTTTAAATTATTTAACCAGTGCATGTGATGTTCGGCAGGTCTTGAAGATTTATCTTTTCTGGTTTGCATAACACTTTTGTGAGACTCTGCAATGAGTACTGTATAAGTACCTAGTTGCCTTGCAGCATCTAGTCTCATGTTTGGGATATAGGTTTTTTGTGCTTTGTCACCTCAGATCAATATTTTACTACATGGAGTGTTGCTGATGAACCTATTTAACTAGTTTAGAAGTGACTTGAATATGGAGTGTTGCATGGATGAGTTGGCTATCATGTTGGCTTTTAACCTCTGTGACCCGGCTTCAAATCCTAGGCTCGTGATGTGAAATTGTTGTAGTCAATCTCTGTGTGACCTTGACACTAGAAGCACTCATATGAGTTTTGGTTTAAATTGAATGCGAACAACTTGACTAGTATATTGTGTAGTTGAAAGTTGTGTTTATTTATCTTTTATGCGGTTTTGCATGCGCTGGACGGTAACCTTGTGATCATGTGGAAATGACATTTAATAATTCTGGTGCTTTGATATTTAGGCAAATATATTAACTAGTGTTTTTATGCCTTTGAATGATCATGTATTTTGGTCTTGTAATAAATACATGTATTTACTTGTTGTTTTCCAAGGATTTATTTGTTTGTCTAGTGCGCATATAAATTTGAATTTTTAATGTATTAATTGCACTTATAATGCGTGCAAGTAAATCTGAATCCAAGCCAGAGATACCAACAAACAAAACAACTTATCCAGGGTTGTTACACAGAGACTGTTGAGCGGGTTTGAACCTGTAATCATTAGATTGCAGACCCTGTAGGCCCCTGAATAAATCGCAGCATTACCTACAATCACTAGATTTGTCAAAGTAGCAGTTGCTGGAATTTCTTCGATTATTGAACACATCAAAACAACTGAGTTAAACACTGCCATCAACTGTGATGAAGACACAATAATTATAGCATTATGTGACTGCATCTTGCTGATTGTGCTGTCATCAAAATTTTATGCAGTTGTGCCCTCGTTAGGTCCCAAAGTACTTTGGAAAGTAACGATGGTTAATTAGTATGAAACGTATAATCAACATTCTATACGAATTGCACCAGAAAATAAATCATGAATACAACAAGTTTGATGTTTGCAAATAATCGTTAATTGCTGAAGCACTGTGTCGCCTTGGGACACAACTGCACCAATTTTGATGGCACTCTGTTTGGCAGCTCACATAAATTATGTATGGCTGCAAATGTCAACATTGTACGGTACTGTTAATAGATCTATAGTTCAAGCTGCTCCACCTCTAGATTAAAGTCCTGCCAGAACTACAGCAAACTATTGAATCCATGCTATCAGCTCACCTACTCTCACCCTCTTGCCGTTTATGCTCAGGCATAAAATGTCCAACTAAAACTATTAGGCCTACTTAATCTGATTCATCCTCCGTTCTTGCTGTCCCAATGCCAAAGTTCCACAGACGAGAGGTTTATTGTAAGCCAGTCTACGTGCCTGACCTTTTTGACCTAGACTGGAACCGAACCTTATCAGAACTACCTCACTCAAATCGGCTTTGACTGAGCGCCTGTATAATCTGGTTCCCGTAACTTTCCAAAAATGCGCAGAATAAATATGGACATTATGACGAAGCAATGAAGTAGACTATGTAGGTCGACGCGTTGCTCCTGGCAACGCAGCCATCTGAACAGTGGCGCCACAACGCGAAAGTAATAATAAATAATAAAACCTAATTTTGTGCTTAAACGATAGGCCTATCGCTGAAATATCGGTTAAAATAGTAAAATGAATTCCGCTCCATCTGGATTTAGATTTTCGGCCAAAGAACAGTCGGCGGTAACTCGTAACATTCTTAGCGACGAAGACACATTTCGTGCCGTTTATACGCTACGGAAAGTCTTTCAATCGTGTCTTGGGCCGCACGGTCAATGTAAACTCGTGCACAACGGGGTCGGAGGTCACGTAACAGTCACCTCGTCTGCCGGTCGTCTATTAAAGGCAACACAGGTGACGAACCCTGTCCTAAGACTCGTCTCGACGGCCGTTCTCAGTCATCTGGACATGCACAGTGACGGAGGGTCGATGATGGCTACTCTGACGCTGCTTATAATAGAGCGAGCGTTAGAATTACAGATAAGGCGGCGACTGATAACAGACGTTCTGGACGCTGTAACGAAGGAGAGCATTCGTTACCTGAATTCTAATGACTGTCCGGTCCGGGTATCGGTCGGCCTCGACCGTCTGTTTGATCTGGCCTGCGTGGTGAACGGCATTACGTCTACAAAGCCGGGCGCTGGAATGACATTGGCGGATGTTGGTCGCATCAATCAATGCGTTGTTGAGGCGTTCTTGAAAACGACCCCGGATGCACGCGAAACGAAAGTGGCCAACGCCGACGTCCAGTACGTGTGCGTGGGTGGCAGGCGTCCAATGCATTCGTACGTGACGAGTGGTCTCTTCATCGATTCTCCACAGATCCCGACCTGTCGCACGATGGCCCTGGCCCCGCGGCGTGTGCCAGACGGGGCCAGAAGGGGTCTCGTTGCTGTTGTTGTTTATGGTGTGTCCATGGCCGGTGATGCGGAAGATAATCTGGACGTGGAGTTTGAGGTTGCTTCTGATCTGAATGTAGATGCCGTGGTTTTGGACGAGATGTTGAAGACCGTGGGTGGTTTAGTGGAGCGTGGGATTGGTCTGGTTGTGTGTCAGAAGGTCATCCATCCAGAGGTGAAAAGACATTTGCGTAATCTTGGCGTCATGGTCTTTGATCGTCTTGGACTTGTGCAAGTGAAGCTGCTATCGAGAACTGTCGGTGGTCAGTTGCTTGCTTCATTTCGTACACCCACTGATACAAACAGTTTTGGTTACGTTGAAAATATCGCACATGAAGTCATCAATGGTAGAAGTTACGTGCGAGTGGAGGGAGCCAAAGAGCAACTTACAACGCTGGTTCTGTGTGGACTGACCGAAGAATCATTGGATGAACTGAAGCAAGTCTGTGCCACAGCTAACCATGTTCTGTGGCAGACAATCGAGTCACGTATAGCACTGAAAGGTGGAGGGGAGTGGCAGAGATGTCTAGCTGACCATCTCAGAGGATTGGCCAGTCAGACGAATATGAGTGAAATGCTGATGTGTTCAAAGTCTGAACTGTCCGTTGTGCTTGAAACCATCGCTGGTTGTTTCAATGAAATCTTCAGCACTGTTAGCGGAAGGAGTTCTGTTGATACAGAGAATGCTTCGAAGGTCAACGTTAAGACGTCAGGGAACTGCTTCACTCCTGATGTGGTTCTCGATTGCTTTGTTCCTGCCCTAAGTGCTGTCAAGGGTGCCATGTTCCTGGCTCACATGACTTTGGGAATAAAACACTTCATTTGCGATGTGAACTGAACACTGTTACTTATATACTGTTATCGTCGTTGTCATGATTGCTATCAAGATCATGATGATAATCATCATAATCATTAATCAAAGATGCCAGGCTGTTTCGTTGTGATCGGGATGTGAATGAGTGATCTCTATTTGTTTCAAGCTCTACATTTCTATCATCTTTAGTCCAAGTCATATTTACAAATGTCTTCATGTACACTGTCTTCATTTTCTAGCCTTCATGGACTTGGACCAGAAGAGCTGACCAGTTTGTTGAAAGCAGCCTCCGCAGTCAATACCTTATGCACTGGACATGTAGCCATACGATAATATCAACTCACCTCAACACCTTGCAATGCATGTTTTATTCAATACAAATGTATTATTCAGTTACTGGGTTCATTAGTAATAATAATGATAAATAATAATAATAATAAATAATAATTGCCATTGGATGAAACGTAGCCATTTCAAATGTCACTAACTATCTCTGGACAATTTTTGTCTTCTGAATGATTGCATTGCACTTACCTCAGATAAATAATAACAATAATAGAAATAATAATAATAATAATAATAAAATAATATATATTATACATGCAATAATAATAATAATGTTGCAGAAGAGGAGATTAAAGTTTTCAGATACATGTTAAACGGTCAGAAATCCTAGCATAATTTTTGTTCCTGAAGGATTACATTTAAATTCTCCGTTAAACACTCCACTAAATAATAATAATCACTATTAGGCCTATCATCCTGATCAAGATGATAAAAGTGAAGCCAGTACTGGTAATTTTGTTTACCATGCATTCCCAACACTTTCCTTCTGAGATGTTTAAACCCTGAGGGATGATCTCCATATCTGGATAAAAATAATAAGCGAGAAACTTACTGAGTTGTGATTCAAGATGCAATGCCAGATGTCATTCTTAATCTTCAGATAGTTCTAAAGGGTCGTCCAATGAGGGGATGGAGAGGTCATCCCAATGTGGACAAGGGAGTGAGGCTTTAACCAGTGTAGTCATAGCCTATCAGAAGAGGACTGATCTAAGGAATTTAAAGTCATAAAGACAACAAACTACAATCAGAACTGACTGAATTCTGTCAATTGACTATTCAAACCATCATAATAAATATTATATTCACGTGTGTGGATTTATGTATGCAAGTATGTATCTAGTGCCGTTGTAAGAATCCTAAAATGCGCTTTTAAAGTTGCCAGATAAGCCTACACACATGTGTGTTTGCTTGATATACCACATGTATGTATGGCTTTTTGACATACACCCATATATGGTTATGGGTTATCCAGATGTGAGAAAAACCTTCTGTGCATGTATATATATATATATATATATATATATATATATATATTTATAATAATAATATATAAGTGAATTTATGCTATGTGTTTGTATTAGGATGATGGAGTGTTTGTTCACAGTTTAGTCTGTTTGGAGTTCTGTTTGGCTGTGCTTATGTTTGGATTTTTGGCAATTTAACACCATCTGCATGCGTGGTAACACTCTTAACCTCTTTGCGCCAAGGCAGAGAGGGAGGAAGAGAGGGAGGCAGGAACAGAGGGAGAGACTGTGGCGAGTAACTAGTAGCCTACGTCTGGATGGAGGTAGGCCTATAATGGCTGCAGTTTCTGGACATCTCAAGGTGAAGTCAAGATGTGGTACGTGATAGGTTAAGACTTTGTTGGCTGAATTTTGCACGTGAATAAATACCGTACCACTGTTAGAGCATCTCTGCAACAGATCACTGACAGCAGCAGGCTTACAAAAAATTAGTATATTGTCCAATGTGTAGTAGTTAGGCAATTAATAATGACGTTATTAATTAATAATTAGGTCAGAAATTAGAAATAATCTAAGTAATATTTAGTTTATTGCTAAATAGTAAGGTAATTTGTGAGGAAATTAGTAATAGGTAACTAATTACTAAATAATATTTAGTAATTAACCTATAGGTAAATATTTATTAAGTAAAGTAATTATTAGTAAACAGGTAGCCTATAGTTCAGATATTTAATATTTAGTAATTAGGTAGGCCCAATAGTTATTAACGAAAGATCTCCAGTCAAAGTAGCTTTTTTCTGACCACACAAGATGTCTAATTATAATTGGCCTTGGTTTTTTTTAAATAGCGCATTTCTGCTCATGTAGCCTACATGTGCTTTGATTGTTGCAATGCACTCTAGTTTTATGCCTTGAGCCCTTGATGAGCCGCCTGTGCAACACGAAGCCTGCAGTGGTAATGGTGTTAAGGATAGGCCTATAAAGTGGTGAACGATATCAGGCAATTATTCGATAGTGGGTATGAAGGATATCAATGGAGAATTAGCAATTATTTCTTGGTATTAAGGATATCAGTGCAGTGCCGTCTATAACTCGGCTACAGCCATTATTTTTGTAGCGCCTTTTTACCCATGCTGCTGTATAAACCTGGGATTATTATTACTGGTATAAACAGTTGCGCCTTGCTTTCGTTTTATCTGTTTCCAGCAATTTACCTGCCAGGTTCGTAGAGCCTACTGGTGAAACTAAATACTGGCGTTGTGCCAATGCGGTTATTCCACTTGGCAGTACTAGGCTATAGGCCAACGTACAGATAAGCCGATTTTCTTAAATTGGAATGTGCTTGGTAGGCCTATGTAGAATTAGCCTATATACCTACAATTATTGAAATGTATCAACTGACATGAAAGGAAAATAAAGAACGACTGGATCACTGGAAGTAGGGCTGGCCAGCTGGCTATATGGTGGCTAACCAATAGGCCTATATACGTCGATGATTACAAAGTCATAATTGTTTTTATGCAATAGGCCAATAATATATATATATATATATATATATATATATATATATATATAGTCGTATTATTTATATGTAGTTGATAAACATTTCAATATATATATATATAGTACACTGTCTTTGGTAATCACTTATATCACTTATATCACTTATACTATACTAGATGTTTGCCCGTCCTAAGACGGTTAAAAACAATTTGAAAATGTCAAGAGTTGCGTCTTCTATGCTATGATTGACATAAGTCTATGTCCCTCCTCCTCCCCTTTCCTTCCAAACCAATTTGAAAGTCACGGAAACTGATATTATTAAACAGATTAAATGCCATCTGAGCCACTGAAATCCCATAGGCCTAGTTTAATATGTGAATGATAGACTGAGACTTCCTATGTTGTGGTATCGTGGCGGACAAGCCAAAAAGCTTGTCGATAGAATTTATAAATAATAAATTATTCTATTCCTAATTGTATTATTTAGGCGTATAATTTGAGGCGTAAGTTGTTTCGTTAACTTCGGTTTATTTATGATATTTTACAAGTTTATTTTAGTAATTCAGTATACTAATGGGACCCTCCAATTACGACCTCCATTCATTCAATCATTCATTCATTTCAGATATATTATATAGCGCCCCTTCAAGATTTCTACTCAGAGGCGCTCCCGACTACAATACACTGAATCGGAGTTTCACGCCGAAGCGCATGATCCATTGCGAGTGAAGGACTTGGGTCCTACGCGGCGGCTTGACGTGGATTCGAACCTGCAACCCTCCGGTTGCAAGGCACCGAACATACCTCTACACCACCGCGCCCCTCCATGTCCAATAACTAATCGTACTGGAACGAGGATGATCAAAGGAACACCAACCGTCGCTTTAGGCCACCAGTAGTCAAAGACTCCAAGTTTAGGGCGTCCGTATTACATAATTTGGAGCCGGCATTAAGCGCTTTCTTACAGGAATGAACGATCATCGGCAAGTCTTTCGAGTAAAATCAATGTAGTGCGGAAGACATCGAGCGTGGACCGTGCCACATCATAGAGTGCCGACAGTTACTGTACTAAAGAGGTCGTTGCATCATGTGCTGCACTAGATGTTGACCGGCGAACCTGCGTTCTGCGCATAAACCAGTCGAGGAATCTTGGTATTACGTGGTTAGTGACATAATACAGTAGGCCTACATTCGTTTTATGTGCGATAGGCTATATATAGGCCTATCAAAGTTGGTGGCCGATTGGTTAGAGCGCTCAGCCAGTAACGCAGAGAGTATTATAGGCCTACGGGTTCGAACCTCGTCCGAGACGGTAACTGTGTATACAGGGCCCTGAGCAAGTCCTTCCATCACAATCGCTCAGCGACATCGATGCTCTGTCGTATGATCGTGTGCACTCTTGAACTTTGGAAGAAAGGCAATATCAAATACAGAACTGTACAGTGTTGTGTCCCTATAGACAGCGACCAACCTTGAACCCTCATTGGGGAGAACCCGGAGAAGGGGCAATATGGGTTGAGGTAGTGAAAGGGGCAATGATGTGAGTGAATCCGAGCATAGGTCTACCTGCCGAACACTGTTGGAGTAATCTCCGCCCACGAAGCTAGGTCCAAACCGTCACAGCATAATTGTTACGCTATCCTATGTTATGCTATTCTACTTGTTATGCTATGTGCTATTGTGTAATGTCTTGAATGAATAACGTAGGCCTATGGTTAGAATATAAGCCACCGTTAGCATTAATTCTGTGCTTTATTATTAGGCACAGTCATAACACGGGTGGTTTTTTCTTCGCAGTAAGAATACGGGTGGGTTTTTCATTCTCTTCCAGATAAACCACAGCATGCAGGTCTTTATGTGCGTCGACTGCAGTGTGAACCGATTCCATCCATTCCACGCTCTAGCTACGGCCTGCATCATGGTCGTCTCCTCCGCAGATCAAGGAGCGGGTTTTATTACCGGATGGTATTCCCGTCAATAATCGCACGTAATGGATGCCTTGAGGAGACGGGGGCATCGACCCCCCCCCTACTCCTACCCCAAAGGCAGATATGTAGGGTTGGTCGTGGGTGGCAGAGGCACATACGAAAACTACTCGTCGGGTTTTATGATGGCCGACCGCGCCTGCAGCGTCGGAAAATTGATTTAGGCAATTTTCTAAACCGATATCTCATTGAGAGGAAATAATTCCTTTGTATTAAAAAGATCTTGCAGCATCGCTTTGCAACCAAGACATTACCAGCTGCGTGCGAAGTTTGTTTGATTATAGGCCCTATAGACCTATACGCTTTTCAATGGAACGAATCTGCGCATTGTTAAAATACACTAATAAAGCAATTTAATATCGTAAGTGCAAAAATGCAATTTGTTATCGCAAGTGGCATGATCCTAACTGCGAGTAATATTTATACGACATCAGACCTAGACAGACTATCGTTAGGCCCTGATGTCTTGCCATTTGGGAGCGTGAATGGCTGAGTATGAGAGATCGTGCACATGGGCCGATCTCTGGTGAAAATCCCGACTGTAGTGTATAGATCCGGCCTATAGCCCCAGTGACGTAAATCATGGGGGACAGAGGTGTCATCCTTGATCAGGAACTAACCTTTTCCAAACACCTCTCCTCTTTGCCTCGCTCCTTCTTTAACCATCTTCGTCAGCTTAGGGTTGTTGCTCGCTCTCTTTCAACCTCTGCTGCTTCTACTCTTATCCATGCCTTTGTCTGCTCTCGTCTAGACTGTTGCTCTTCTCTCTATACTGGTCTTCCTCAAGTCCACTTGTCCTCCTTTGAGAGGGTCTTTCGGTCTGCGGCGCGCCTTGTTGGTTCCATACCTCGCTGTGGTAGCGTATCTTCCTACATGCATCATATATACACTGTGTCCGGAAAAATTCCGACCCCCTGAGATACGAATGAGAGAACTAGTAAATTGTCATCAATTTTTAAAATTCCAAAAACAATTTAATCCTGAAATATTAGTGAACTATAATTTATGTTCAAAATGTCCGCCATTGGCTTCAACACAAGCTACGAGACGCACACGCCACTGACTAACGGCAGCATCGACGACCAGTTGATCAAATTCATCCCAAGCATTAACAATTCGCTCACGGAGTTCTTCAATGTTTCTGACCTTTGTCTTGTATACCTTCTCCTGCATTATTCCCCAAATTTTATAATCAACAGGATTTAAGTCCGGACTGTTTGGAGGCCAAAGATTTGGAGGTATAAAATCTGGAGTCTCCTTTATCAGCAGTTCGACAGTTTCACGTGCTCGGTGAGCTGGAGCACCATCTTGTTGAAATGTGTAGTAATCTGAATATTGCCTGATATCAGGTAATAATTTTTCCAACAACAAAGAATCTCGATAGTAAGCTCCATTTATTTTAACGCCAGGTTCTATGAAATGTATGTCTGTTTTACCAAGAGCAGATACACCAACTGAAACCATTACTGACTGGCTGAATGTTGGGCGAGTACTAAGCAAACGATTAGCTGGGATGTTTTTCTTCCGAGTTCCGGTGGCAACGTACAGACGATCATTTTGACTGTTCTTTGGTGTGGCGATGGTAAACAACTTTTCGTCTGTAAACCAAATAAAGTTTACCATTTCATCAGGATAGCGATCTAACAAAATCCTTGAACGCTCGAGCCGTGCTTCCTTGTTGGCTTCTGTTAATTCAGTCGCTCGTCTTTTCTTTAAACACTTTAGATGAAGGTCATTTTTGACAATTTCGTGCACTGAAGTTTTTGAAATTCCAGTCTCTCGAGCGATTTCTCTTAGCGTTAGATGTGATTGAGGTCGATCTTCTTGACTTAAAACGAGATCCTCAACTTTTCGATATTTTCAGTTGTCCGTGCAACTCTCGGTCTACCGCTACCCTTGCGACGCTTACACGATTCGGTTAGATCAATTTTTCGTATAAGGTACTTTAGTCCACCTAATGTCCAACCCTTGTTCGGAAATTTTTTCAGAAACTTCTTGGCTCCATATTTCTTGTTTTGGCGTAAAAATTTTATAACAATTTTGTCTTCCTCGCTAAACGCCATTTTCTTGCAACTTTGTTTACAAAATATAAAACTCAAATACGTCACTATGACGTAAGTTTAAACGGGGCCGTTAATACATTACAAAGAATTTCGTTTGTAAGTATGTCAAGATGAAAATGCTTTTGTATTTTTTTAAATCGATTATTATCTACTATAGTTTTTTAACCACATCTGTGGGGTCGGAATTTTTCCGGACACAGTGTACATTGGCTTTTCCTCCGGCAGCGTATTCTGTATCGGCTCTGCTCTCTCGTCTGGCAAAGCGTCTTGGGTACAGCTCCTCGCTATACATGTACTTATGTTCCATCTTTACTCTCTCTTCCTCTCCTACGGGTCGCTCAGCCCTCCGTTCCTCTTCTCGGGGTGACTTTTTGGTTCCACTTGCCCGCACTGCTACCATGCAGCGCCGAATATTCTCTGTTGTTGATCCAACAGCGTGGAATGACTTACCATCTTTCCTTCGCCTATCTCCTCGTATTTACTCGGCTTCCTTTTACGCCCTACACTGAAGACTTTCCTCTATGATCAGGCCTGGCTCGGCAGCGCTTCTGAGTAGAGCCCTTGAAGAAGCGCTATATATATTCTATGATTGATTGATTGATTGATTGATTGATTGATTGATTGATTGATTGATTGATTGATTGATTGATTGATTGATTGATTGATTGATTGATTGATTGATTGACTGTCCCCAAAGTTTTGACTTCGGCCCCCCCCCCCCCCCATGCAAATATCCGGCCCACAGAAATTCTGTTCCCTAAGTTATGTATACAGATTTTCGCCTCTGTATAGCCCTATAAAATGGTAGAGGATATTCATGTCGTTCTTAACTGAAATGTCGAATCTCACGTGTAGGCCTATAAGGGGTTTTCTCAGCACGAATTCACGTCAATCAAATCTTAAGTCTGACAGTTTTCCTTCCTTTTTTCAGTAGGCAATATCAACCGGGGTTAAGAACACGCCGACGGGAACCTTAAAAGGCGTGGCAAGTGGCAACCATTCAAACTGGCAGCGGTGGTGAAGGATCTCACCCGATCAATGCCTACGAAAACTGTACAGGGTCGATAGGGCTATATACGGTCGCTATAGAAGAGATGTTGGTCTACATTTACAATTACGTATATGTAGCATCCTATGACTATATAGACAGGGCAACGTACAGCAAGGGTAATATGTTTAGGGAAAAGGAGTGACGGCCCCTCAAATGACTCCGGGCTATAAGACCAACAATCTATATGCATAGGCCTATATTTTATTAGTTTCAATTATAAAGAGCGCTATGCTCAGACCATCGGACGTTAGAATGCATTTCTTCCAGGTTCATTAAACCTCTGAATGTCCGGAGGTCTTTTCAGCCAACCAAAAATCATACCGGAAATAGGCCAACCCAACGCTAAGCCACAGGAAACACTCTTGTATTGTGTGCGGCGGCCACTTCCAATAATGTTGCTCCCATTTCTGTTAGAATCGTAGCCCCTGCCATATATATTCATACCACTCGTAAATTCACCCACGGATGGCGTAAAACTGTCAGTTTTAAGCTTTTTCATCCCAACGGACTTTCTTTCGCAAAGGCACACCATTTTATAGGCTACTTAATAGTCAAAATGAGCAGATGTAATATATTATATATTATTCTTTATAGACTTCTTATATATAGGCCTACAGTAATAATACTGTAGCAGGCATATATAATTATATATAATATTATATACGATAGGTATATATTGAGCGATATTTATAAAATATAGGCTATAATATTCAATAGGACTGCGCTTAGCTTTAGAGTATCGCTTTAGAAATTAGGAGTTTACGATATATAATTATGTACGATATATATATACAGGCGATACATATAGGCATAAAGTTGCTGCTTACAAAGTAGGCCTATGTGATTGTAATATATTAGGCTATATAGCCTACCAACAGAACATTTTTGGCCAACTCTTATTGCGTAGATTAGTCCTGCATGGTCCTGGATCCAACGACATCTTGTGCCATCAAAGGCCATTAGGCCTAACGTTGACAGGGAAAAATTTCTTCTGAACAGTTCTCACCGTTCTTATGCCATGAATACAGACAAGAACTATGCAGGTAATCTAAGGTAACCTCTTTCCTATGGCTTTAAATTGCGTCTGAAGCTCATATAAGCTTACCTTAATTTGCAACCGAAATGAAGATACGCTCAGAGGCGTCGATCCCTTGTGAAGATTGAGAGGCCCAGTCATAGGATCCCAATTAAAGACATCTGAAAGTAAGAGGGAGGTGGACAAATATGCGAACAATTAGGAGGGATCGAGGGTCCAGATTCTGTAAATTTTTCGGACATCCCTTAGGTACTCAATTCGAGTGTAGGACATTATCCCACCTGGACATAATTCCCCGGACAAAATCCCCCCGGACAAAAAGCCCCTGGACCAAATCCCCCGATTTTGCGTAGGACATAATCCCCCGGACAAAATCTCGCTCTGTGAAATTAGCCTATTTCAGCATGTCATTGATGAACCGTAATTCCTCTGTTTTTGTTCGCAATGTCATTCAGAGGTAGGCCTAAACTTAAGACTTGTTAGTGTCATTCAGTACGAAAGTTAAGACTCAATTGATAGTGTCAATCGGTTATTCAGTTATAAAGTGAAGACTTGTTAGCGTCATTTAGGTTTAAAGTTAAGACGTATTAATATCGTTCAGTTCTATTTACGGAAACAATTTTATATTAGTTAGAAATAGTTTAATCAAACAATCAAAATTCCATTAGGCCAACAATTATTTTCATTATTTTGACGCTGCTGGTAACAATTTTGGACAATTTTGGACAGACTAGTATAATAAACTTTTCAAATATTATACGATTATATCATAGCCTGCCATGGTGGGGATTATGTCCTAGTTTGGGGGATTATGTACGGGGGATTATGTCCAGAGGGGCAATGTCCGTTCCCCACTCAATTCGGCACTCAACGTTCGGCTTCCCATGGCGAGCGCTGACCTTGTATTTGTGGTCAGGGTTGTAGGCCCTGTGACCTGCCCTGACCTGGGGTAAGAAGGGGAGTCTGTTTAACCGGGACATTTGCTTAACTTCTTCGGCGTTTCTTAGATTTTGACGTGAGAACATCAGTCATAGGCTATTACCCCTTATTCATTGGTCATGGTCCATTTTCTAATCTCAGGCCATCTCATGCCCCCGGGATCTGCCTGTGAGACTGGCTACACGAGCCCGAGGTACTTTATTTTCGTCTATTACCTCCACGCCACACCTGTAAAATGTATATACCTTTAAAGTTCAAACCATTTCTTTCGTATTCATCATTGATTGAATGTTTATTTCATATTGCTTTTTCTGCTGTTTTTCTTATGACTGTTTCCCCCGCTCGGACGAGCATATATCTAGAGGCCTGATATTTCAATATACAGCTATAATAGACTATATATCACCTGAAACTCAAGATTTGAACTTAGTTCACATATATCAATCATACCTCATTATGCAGTAGATCTAATGCCAGCAGGCATACAACCACTGCTATGACAATAACACTATCACTGATTCATATATCTCACCGTGTAGGCCTACAACAACTGCCTTTTCCACTTTTGAAGCGTAAGTATTTACAGGGCCCGACCACTGGCTGGGCGCTCTTAAAGTATTTCCGGGGTCCTAGCCCCAGAAGTCCCCCCGCCCATGACTGCCATCTCTGAGCAGTGTGATGTCGTTAAATTATGAATCCAATCCAACCTTTGGCTTGTGTTAGGCCTAGGCCTACAGCTTCTTGAAAACAGGTAACGAAAGATCGACTCAACTGCTCTGGCAGCCACAAAATGTCGTCAACAATGGAAACTCCTTCTACCTCGGAAGCCATTATTTTCCGAGTGATTCTTTATTGCACACTAAATATCGCTGTTATTGCGACTTAATCCCAGGACGCAGGCATAGATCATACGTTTATGAGTCTCTTTCGACTTATAGAAGATGATGTCACCAAAGACCAACGCTAAATGAAACTCTATTATCGCCCACTCTTTGTTTTCGTTTGCCTTTGCCTTTTACGCTCCCTGCTGTCTCTTCATCCCCACCTTTTATTACCCCAAAGCAGGAATCCGCCGTCGCCTTTTACGTTCCCCTTAAGTTTGCTTATAAAAACATACCATGCACGATGGCCTTAATGATGATGGCTCAGTAGGCCTACAGTGCTACTCAAACTTTCCTATGCTGCTCACTGGTAATTACTTCATCAGACATTTCACCAGACACAATTGCGTCAACAGACATTTCAGCAGACACAATTATTGCGTCACCAGACATTTCACCAGAAACAATTGCGTCAACAAACATTTAACCAGACACATTATTGCTTCTCGTGGCATTTCGAGTACCGTTGCTTTAAATTTCAACATAAGCTTAATTACATGTAGGCCTATGACATACAGAAAAGTTTGATTTCATAACATTGTCACTGTTTATTTTATGACTACATTTTGTTACTTCTGCATGTTTACACCTTGTCGTGTTCTCATTTATTACAGCATACAAACGAGAATGTTTTATTCTTTTTTTCTTTTTATTCTTTTATTCTTTTTCTAAAGTTGTGATTCCATTAATCATTCCACGACCCGATGACCAACCAACCACTGGCGGACCAGCACCGGACGGCGGACGACAGATCTAAGTTGAGTAGCACTGGCTTTAGTAGTCGCCATGTGTCGAACGCTCACCAATTTATGTATTAACCCGCATTGATTTTGCTTTAAATCGCATGGTTGCGTCATATTTCAACAAAAGGATGCAAGAGAATCTTAGTGATAGAGTGAAAGAGAGAATCAGAAAGAGCGAGATAGAGAGTCAGGGAGAGAGATACAGAGACAGAGACAGAGGGAGAGACAGAGACAGAGACAGAGAGAGACAGCGAGACACACATACAGAAGAGATAGGGAAAGAGAGAGAGGGAGACACACAGAGACAATTCTGTGGCAGAAAGGTCTTGATCACCGCCTTCAGGTAGCACGGTTCCTACAGACAGATGACGGGTACTTTAATTTTGTTAAGGCAGGTTAATTGTCGCTTTTAAAGTATACCCTTTAGCCTCCTGCACTGCAGTGAAGAATGCAGCTGCGATGCAAAGTTAGGAACAGTTAATTTAGGAACGAATGGTTGCTCTATTGGTTGCTGCTGCAACAGATGAGGGATCCTCCGTTGGACGTGATGATGCCAGCTCAGTTCGTCAGGCAGAGATCACAGAGAGGTACTTGGAGGTCATACATCCTCCTCAAGATCTGTCAGGGTCAACCGGTTGCATGGGTCGGAATCAACCGGATCAAAGGGGAGAAACGAAGGTCTTACATGTAGATGGAGTGTACATGTAATTATGTAATGCGTGTAACCAAACCTGTCATAGTGTCTTCTAAGTATCATGCCTAAATGCATGTGTGCATGACACGTACGACATGTACGTATACGTCATGGATGTATGACGCTGTTGAGGACCATCTTCCGGTAACCACCTACCCCCTAACCCCCCTCCTTCCCCGTTCGCTCTGCTGTCTATGTTCGCCTTAGATCTGAATTAAGGACTCATATTTTCCCAGAATCATCTGCCTCGTAAGCTTTTTCTGCTTCTTTCTTGACTTTCGACCGGATTTTAGCATTCATTCACCTCGACCTATAGCTTAGCAGCAACCGTGGACTAAACTTAAGCGATATTACAATGCGCGTCAATAATAATAATAATAATCAGGATTAATAATAATAATAATAATAATAACAATAATAATAATAATAATAATAATAATAATAATAATAATAATAATAATAATAATAATAATTATTATTATTATTATTATTATTATTATATATATATATATATATTATTATTATTATTATTATTAATAATAATAATTATAATAGCTATAATTATAATGATATATAATAATGATAATAATAATATAATTATAATTACATACTTTAATATGTAGACTATGCATGCATCAGGATCTGAATACTTAGATTGCATACAGACATTTTTTATACAGCACCACGTATCTCTAAAAAGTCATGTAGACACTATAAAGAACGCATCAAGGTCATCTCCGAAGAAGAGGTACGTCTAGTCACGTAGGTTGAGGTCACCTATTTGTGTATGAATTCTGTCGTGAAATATCTCTCGTCCTATCATCACGAAAGTCTTCCCAGATGTATAATATTTGCAGGGGGTCTGGGGTTCGCTTCCCTCTCTCTGCCAGGAAGAATGCAGTCCCTTCCTTCCTTCCTTCCTTCAGAGGAGGTCATCATTGCGCCGCGGCAGTCCGTCTGGGATCCAAGTGGGATGAGGCACGTTCCTACACTTACTGCAGAGGATGCTTTCCCACGCATAAATACACCAGCAGGTTCACTCTCGCTCTGTCGCGCTTTCTCTTGTCTCTCTCTCTGTGACTCTTTCTCTCCCTCTCTCTCGTTCTCGATCTCTGTCTCTTCTGTTGTACTCTCCCTCGCTCTCTGTCTCTGTCTGTCTGTCTCTGTTTCTGTTTCTGTCTGTCTCTGTCTCTCTCATTCTCGCTTTGTCTTTTTGTCTGTCTCTCGCTCTCTGTCTCTGTCTGTCTGTCTCTGTCTGTCTGTCCTTTGATATCGTTCTCGATCTCTGCCTCTTCTGCTGTGCTCGATCGTGCTTCCAGATAAGATCTTTACACTGTGGCTGCATCTCCTATCTGTTCTAACAGAACAATCGAGATTTTTATGATTTTTATACGTCATGCCTTCCAGTTAAATCCGTCTGTAATTATTTGTTTCTATGTCTCTCCATCGGTGTGCGTGTCTCTGTTTCTCTCAGTCTTTGTCTCTCTGTCTGTATATGTCTAAGTGGACTGATCTTTTGGATATTGACCGTAAATGAGACCGGGTTTTGGTTTCGCCATCGGTCGATGCTTCGTGCACTAGACACCGGCGCAATAGAAGCTACTAATTACGAATAGTTATAATTATTATTACCTTTTTTGACCACACAACTCTATTGCAGTTCTGGCGTAGGGCGAAGTTTGAAGGCTTTTCTTCTTCTGCGCTGATTCAAACTTACACACCCTTCCACCCAGTTGTAAGGGATCCCCAAAAAGTTCTAATATGATGGCTTTTAATCTAATAACTCCTATAGCGCAGTTATAATAATGCACAAAGCATCAATTGATTTTCTTTCTGCAATAGAGATCTTCACTCAGTAGCGTAGCTTTGGGCTCACACGGTCTGCAACTGAGGGGAGGTTCAGGCAGACCCTGGTAAAGTCCGAACTTTGACCAGTAGACCCATTTGAGTATAGTCTACAGATTGAACCCATATTTTAAGTTACGTCTTCAACCAATCGCAAACTATCGTAAAATTCAGGAGACTGGTTTTTTTTCTAAGAGAACTTCTGCATTTATGCATACTAAAAATCGTACCATTGTGTAATATAATTTAATGTACCTAGACAATCAGGTTCTTTAAGAGACAGCAGAAAGACAGACTGACAGAAAGATAGACAGACTGACAGACTGACTGACTGACAAACACACAGACAGAAAAACACACAGACAGATCGACACACAGGCAGGCAGACAGATAGAGACAGACACACAGACAGACACACAGACAGACACACAGACAGACACACAGACAGACAAACAGACAGACACACAGACAGACACACGGACAGACACACAGGCTGGCAGACAGATAGAGACAGAGAGACACACAGACAGACACAGACAGACACAGACAGACACACAGACAGACACACAGACAGACACACAGCAGACACACAGGCAGGCAGACAGATAGAGACAATGAGACACACAGACAGACACAGACAGACACAGACAGACACAGACAGACACACGGACAGACACATAGACAGACACACAGGCAGGCAGACAGATAGAGACAGAGAGACACACAGACAGACACAGACAGACACATAGACAGACACATAGACATACACACAGAGATCTTATGCGTATATAAAACGCCAATGACTTGTTTCCATGTCTGACTAACTGACGAAAGTTTATGTGGCGCTGGGAGACTTCCGAGATTTACTTGACGTTACATTTTCATTACACTACAAGTGACGACATTACATTGTTCCATCGGTTGTGTGAACTGATGTCCCATGGAGGACCAGAGACGGGTTGTATCATTCCGCGCAGAGCGGATGGGGCGGGGGAGCTTGTCGGCGGTGAAAAGGGGGTCACCCAAATTTACAACAAGAGAGGAAGAGATTTTTGTAATATGGACAAGAAAGAGGCTATGTCCAGTAAATATGGTAGGCCAAAGTGGCTTACCCTACAGTTATTTCAATATAGCTTACGCCTTAATAAACACCAACTTCAGCAGAAGATCTATACTAATACTACACTAGAGCTATACAGGGCCGATGAGAGGGGGGGTCAGGTGGGGTTGCTGCCCCGGGGCCCAGTTCTATGGCAGGGGCCCGGAAATGTCTAAAACTTTTTCAAACTGAAGAAACCTGTGTGTTTTGGCCTAATGCAGTCTAATTGCTTCAATTTAATAGCTAGGTAATGAAGTAAATGAGGTACTAGATCTATGGAATTTCTTTACCAAAATGTAAGCCAATAACGAATGTGACGGTGTAGTGGAAATGGGACTGAAAGGTTAGCATTGTTGTTAACGAAAACGATTTAATAACTGAAACTTAACAGTCTCCGTTGCTCAGTCAGAGGATTTAAGAGTGAGCACAGTAACAGAAGCTGGTTATCACTCATCAGAATGGTTTTGGACTATCTGCTGATGCAAAGTTAACTGATGCAGACAAATTTCGATTTCTGACTGAATTCTATACTCCACCAGAATCGTATGCGTGGTCAAGAACTTTGCATTACAGGGCAGGGTGCGTAATGCAAAGTTCTAGGCCACATTATAGTTAAATAACTTGAATTTGAAAAACACTGCTTATCAGTAGGCCTATTTTGAGATTTATCAGCTGCAGTCGGCCTAGAATTGATTAGGGCCTATTCGTTTTCTGGGAGGCATAAAATTTGTACTGGATGTAAATTTCTGAATTGAAATTTGACTTATTGTCAAAATGAATAATACTTTAGCTTACAGCTAATTTATCACAATAAATAATTGATATAAAATTACCAATATTTTATATTATAATAATTATAATTCAGAAATCTGGAGCTCAATAAAGGAAAGAAAGATTGGTGAAAGTCAGGAATGCAAACGAGAGACAAACAATCCTTCAAAGCCTTGCATTTTCAATTTCATCAAAAGCGAATGATGCAGCAAATCAAGCTGACAATATCGTTGCTAGTATGATAGTAGATGTACGTGGAGTTGATCGTGGTATAGCTACAGAGCGAGTTGTTGACGTAGTCCATGTAGACAATGCAACACAGCAATTGACGTAGCCTCACCTCTTGAAATTGGATATCATAATGCGATGAATGTCATTTAAAAAATCATTTATCACATTCACATAATCACATTTTCATATTAAATTTCTGTAAATTTCTTTATAATTAGAGTCATATATAGACCTTTTAATCCAGAAATTGATTTTCACATTTACTTTTACTATTATTATCCAGGGCTTTTAAAAAGAATTTTTAGAACTGCACGACCCCTTAACAAGCCATAGTGAATTATTCCAAAATCGGATGACAATGAACATCTTAAAATTAGTTTTAACTGCACAGAAATGATTCTACAGCTGCACAAATTCATTTAGAACTGCCCTTTTTGTGTAGAACTGCACACTAGAAAGCCCTGTTATTATTATTATTACCCTTATTATTATTCATTAAATGTAGTTCGATAGCGTTTTTTCAGGCTTACACCAGACTTGGGCTTAATAATAAAAATGAGGGCCCTGATGGATGTCTGCCCCGGGGCCCGATTTGGCTCTCGACGCCCATGGAGCTATAGAATCCGTTGGCTGGACGCGGTAGCATCAAAGTCCCATATAGCATAACATGTATCGGCTGCAGTCTGCACTTAGCTGCGCCGCCAGACTTGTAGCCAATCTGCTAAAATTCTCTCGCACCTATTGCATCATTTGCGATAAACACTGTCGCGGATAGAATCAGGTTCAAGATCCTCTTCTTGCTCTGAGCTGCAATAGTGCAATTCGCCCGTAATATATCGTAAACGCAGTCTATAGAGATTTCGATAGTGCCCACAAAATTTAATGCGAGGTCGCGGGAACCAGTTTATTCTCAGACGCTCAGTCAAAACAATATGGATAGGCAGGGAAGGTCAAAATCGGTTCCACCTCCAGATCCAAACAGAGTTGCAGACAGTGAGAGGAGTCAGGCATTAGGGAAGGAATATATAGTCCGGCCTTAGGTCGTCACTCCGCCTATAGAAGACCAAGTGGCTGGGAAGGCAATTTCCCCCGTTGTGGTGTCGGACCACAGTTTTTATGTGGGTGGGGGGGTATGTTTCTAAGTCTGAGTGATGGGGTAAATCCCCACTTTCGCCTACGTTTTAGGACGAAGGAAAAGAAGATGCTCGCTTCCCATACAAACTCCATTCGGAGTATGGAATGCTTTAATGTGATAATACACTGCGATATACTGCAGGATTTCGTTGTCAGAGAAAATAGCGAAACACAAGACACGGCAGCAGCCAAAGCGATTGGCTAACTAATTCTTCACAACAGGTCCATTAATTAGTTAAATTAATTAATTAATAACAATCAGTGTATCTGTTCACATGCATGCTATTACAGTACATAAGTAACTTCAACTGGTAAATAAAACTGCAATAATATTATCGGTGGCAAACAGTACAAATGAAGCGCTAAGTTTTCACCCAAATCGACGCAAAATTAATACTCAAGCATAAGAACTTTACTACAGTAGGTACTGACTGTGCTGCACGTGGTCAAAATGAAACCTTTGAAACGCGCGTTTCAGATGAGATAGCAAACTGAAACGAAAATAATCTGTGGGATATGTCGTACATTAATTGGCTAGTGTAGGTGACATTATATTATGTGTGAAAGTGGGCACTGTTGTGACCTTCAGTCTGTGTTGCAAGCCTTGGTAGATTCCTATGGAAATAATGACACAATATTTCAGTGTCCGTTACTATAAACGAACTAACGGAAGGTGAATTGTAGCTCCAATCTCACTCTAGCACTACCTTTTCAGGGTAGCATTTGCCATTCTCTCATGCAAGCGTGTCCGCATGGAACCCATATGGAATGCTTATAGAGCCCACCTGGGTCTTATCTATTGCCCATGGAAATGCTGGCAAGGTAGCCTAAGGATTCACGTGCATTTAATTCATGTCATCAGATTCAAGTTTTACAGCGGGATTTGTAAATACGTGTATTCGCAAATATAGCAACGAGATGTGCAGTTTCCAAAACATTCCTAATGCATTTTTATACATCTTTGCATAAATATTCGCTAAAGTCAAAATTTTGCCGTAAAATTATATGCATCTATATACGGGGTGTGATTGATGTCCCTTTTAAAACGATCTGCTTATGAACACAATTTGGTGTTCACGAAATTTTCTAATTGAAAAACACGACGTCATAATTATTATTCATATCGGATCAACATTGTCAACATGCAGTGACGACTTCGTGAAGCTGGTTTTCGAGTTTGCAGATCAGAGACTATGAAGGAGTCCGGGACATGGGGCCCTGGCCCCTGCAGTGGGGTCGAAAGACAAATGTGACATGACACCGGTAGCATACAGTACAAAATGTAGGACCCATGTTGCCGTTACATATTATGGGACCCGTACAGAATTCATATGGGACCCGTCGGCTATAGAGTTAGTTTGGGACCCGCATCCAGATATCGCTGGCACCAGGACCCAGAGTCCACTTTATGATCGAAGCCCCTGCCTCAGATATGAAGAAGAATGCAAAGAAGAAGAGGATGAGAAAGAAGAGGGGCAGTCACTTCAGCTAGCACTGAGAGGCAACCATAGGTACGAAATTTTAGCAACTTCATTTTCTTAGCCTCGGCATATGAGAGCTGGTGGCCAGTCCTCTACATCGCCCTCTGATTTTGCAACCGAAGATGTATGATTACTCCCTCTCAGCCAAGTCAGCTGTAATGAGTACACTAACCATTGGTTAGTGTACTCATTAGAGGCGGCGCCAGACATCGCATCAGACTTTTTTAACCAGGGTATAGCCAGGGCAGTCATACAAGTAAACAGTGCAGATGGCGAGCAGGGCAAAAATTCTGGCAGCCATGTGACAGGGCACCGACTAGGGAAAAGGCTTTTTACCAGGGTATTTGCCCTGGCTTGCCCTGCTGTAGCGCCGCCACTGCATGGCATGCTAACCGCTATACAATTGCGCTGCAAATATATAGGTTCTATTCTATAAAACCAAACACCTGGTTTGGCCAGAGTGTTTATATAAACACACGCGCAAACTCTTTAAAAGTGAAAAACAGTGTACGTTAAACAAGAAATTCAATCTTTTCCGCTCATGAGGCTTCTATTTCAGACGGCAGGTGGCCACTGTACAACTCGGCGCCATCACAACAATTTTTTTAAACAGCCTGGTCACATTAAGCTCCTATACAATCATTCTGCATGCACTCATGTTTCTCCATAGCAAAGTATTACTAGTTCTTCCTTCTAATTTTTCCATGACTTTGTCGATGAGGATCCAACCGTTAAATTGCGAAATCCATTTTTGAATAGTTTAGGTCGTGTATGCCTTGCGTGATAGCCAGTGATAGCGTTATAACCCTCTTAATAGCTAAAAATATAAAGTTTCTTCTAGGCTATATATAATCACAATCAGTAAGCGAATCGGCGTTATAGACCTACTGCCTTGAGGCACAGGTTTTAATCGAAGTAGCCATAACTAGGCGATGCATAAGGGGAAATTGTCTAGCAATAGTCTACGATAGTCAGATCGGTTGTTTTTGTCTTTTCGGATTTTCACATTGACCTGGTTCGACATAGAATTTGACATGCACGCCGATTTGTTAAACAACTAATGGGCCCTATAATTATAGGCCTACTGATGTCTTGAACCTATTAATACAGTTGCGCTTGTTAGACTTTATCGGATTATAATAATAGACCTACCAAAGCTGATGATAATAATGATGACAATAATAAAAATAATAATAATTACTATTATTATTTCCTATGTACATATGAACTCTCACGATTTCACAAATTAGGGATTGCATTTTTCTGGGATGGTTAGTCTTCGTTGATGACGTAGCCTACTTATTGGCAAAAGTACCATCAAAAGCGATTGCCTTGAACTGTTGGATGGCCATAGATAAGCGTTGGTAGAGAAATGTAATTTTCAAGTTGTATTATTATTACTGTTTCTGTTATTATTATTATTGTTGTTGTTGTATTTGTTGTTGTTGTTGTTGTTGTTGTTGTTGTTTGTTGTTGTTGTTGTTGTTGTTGTTGTTGTTGTTGTTGTTGTTGTTGTTGTTGTTGCTGTGCTCGTGGGCAATGGACTGAAACGAACGAAATAAATACAGATGTTGAATAATATACAATCACGAATTACGAATGACCACCATCATCCATCCTCCTCCTCTTTACAAAAGCACATTAACTGCAGCTACAGCCGTTGAATCGACGATCGTCTACGAACTACGGATAAGCGCACATATCGACGGAGATGAAGAGAAAAAGGAAAACAGGAAAACAAAGAACATGGAACGGGCTCTGCTGCAGAACCGTTAAGCATAACACTACTCGTTAGCGACATATTATCCTATTTTACGAGTATCATATATACGCATACACTACGTGTACACTGCTCTCACATTACGTACACACGATAGCGGTGGCACGGAGTACCTTTGTATGTCTGCATTATATATATAAAATATATATATAATATAATATATATATATGGCGCGATTTGTGGTTGGTTCGTTAGGTGGCGTGGTGACGCGTTGGTCGCCATTTTGTTGCGGTTCCAGTTGAATTCGTTATTTTTGAAAATTTGAAAGAATTTAATGCGTTTCTTTAGTGCGATATGCCACGAACACGTGAGAGGAAAAGGAAAGAGAGAAATGTATGGAAATGCATCTTTAGTGAAAGAGATTGCCTGAAAATGAGAGAGGAAAGACTTTCCGGAACTGGCGTAAACTTGTCCAAAGTAACGGGGCACATGGGAGTATGGACAACCAGAACGCGAAAACTAATGACATCATGTGCGTTTCTGGTGTGACGTAATACGCATGAATTGAAGTCTTGAAGACTGGAAGATATTGAAGATATAAATAAATCATTGTTTCATTGTGGAATTTCTAATAGTATTTCAGATCTTTGCCTCTGTTTCTGAGGAAGATTTTAATATTTCAAGAAATTCTCCTCTGATTCTTTTTTGAAGGATCAATGCCCCTTCCCAATTATTGGGTGGGGCACGTGCCTCGGCTGCCCCCAGAGTCTACGCCTATGTCTTCCGGTAATGTAACGTACATGTAAATTTTTCAAAAAAATTCTCAACACCACAAAGGACACAAAGATCAGGGAGATCAGCTTAAATAGCGGCGCTATATCAAATGAGGTCTGTAAGAGCCCGGATGTAGGGTCAGTTTCAATACGAGATCAGACTCAACGGTGAGGCTCGGAAGACATAGGCCACATGGAGCCCATATAGGACCCATCTAATCCCACATGGGGTAGCGCCCATATGGGCCCCATCTAGTGCCTTTGGCAGGGAGAAAATGTATCTTCAGTCAATGGGGAAAAGCGCTCCCTTCTTGCCTCTACAAATCGCACCTTCTATATAGACATACGACGTGTACACATGCGTATACAGATGAACGTGTACATGTTTTGGCTGTACGCGTATATATAGGCCAACAGTAGGCCTAGGCCTACATCTGGTGTGCGTGTTTGCTTACGTAGGACTATTACGAGGATCTGGTTTATAACTGTGTAAGACTTACTTACGTATAGAGAGGATTAATTCACTATAGTTTAGGAATTAAAACAACAGTGTTGCTGTTGTCTCTGTTGCTTCTCTTGGTGTTGTTGTTGTTGTTGTTGTTTGATAACGTTGTCCTTTTTGTTGGCGTCTATCGTGGCCGCCGGTGGGTCCTTGGTGAAGATCATGTCAACGTAGTTCGGGGGCAGCTCCCATGGTGGCGCCTTTTGGTCTTTAGCGCCGCCTGGTGTCTGGCCTTCGTCCAGAGGCTCTTCGAACTGCTTCCGGTCTGGATCGACCGCCAGAGGGACACCGGAAGTCGACGGTTGTCTCGGTGCCGCCTTCGTCTGTTTCCTGGCGAATCGCAGCAGCGAGCACTTGGCCACGAGGCGTCGAACGCTATCGGCGCTGCTGCTGCGTTGCTTTGTCACCGGTCGCTTCCCCGCCAGGCCCTCCTCTCCCATCGGCGGGGTCGCTCCACCAGGGTGGTGAGGCCCCTGCAGGTAGGGCGGGGGCGAAGGCAGGCCACCACCGACCGCCCCCACAGGAATGATACTCTTCTCCCATCGGTCGGGCGAAGTCGTTCGCCAGCTCGATAGAAGGCTTCCGCTCACGTAGTCCCCGGGTCCGCCCGGATGCCGATGCGGTTCAGCAAGCAGGAGGCGAGTCGTCGGCTGGGGCGGCAGCATCCTCGCCTGCTGCTGCTTCGTCGAGCGGAACTTGGAAGAAGCGTCGAAGAAGAGCTGCGTAGGAGAGGTCGTGCCGCCGATCAGCTTCAGAGACGGCGTAGATGTTGAGTGCTGAGAGAGGACAGCTGGACCCGAAGCAGTGACCGACGCCGCAGCCGCCGCCGAGGCCAGGAGGGGGTCGGCGGGGAAGACTGTCCGGTTAGGCGGTGCCTGGTAGCAGTCGGGCTTGGCGTCGGCGTTGCTCTGCTGGAGGCGAAGGTTGTAGGCGGCCGCTCCCTCTTCTCCATCGCGTGAGACGGGAATCGATGGAGGAAGGTTGAGACGTCGAAGGTCGTCGTCCTGGACCGGCTGCAGGTGATGCGGATGGTGATGGTGATGATACGGAGGCAGGCAGCAGGGTGGTGCTACCGCTGCTGAGACTGTTGAGGACTGCAGCTGCCGTCGCTTGCTGTGCATCTTGACGGCTCCGAGTCTGGACTGACCGAGGGGTGCGAGGGTCGCAGGAGGAGGACGAGGCGGTCAGACGAAGGAGGGGGTCATCGCCACCGACGCCGGGTCTCTGCTGTCGAAACAGTTTCAGACCAACGTTAGATACAACTCAATTCACATCTCGTGTGTTTCTGTCTGTTTCTGTGTGAGTCTGTGTCTGTCTACGTGTCTGTGTGTGTCTGTGTGTGTCTGTGTGCATGTCTGTGTTTCTGTCTGTGTGTCTGTGTGTGTCTGTGTGCGTGTCTATGTGTTCCAGAGTCTCTGTCAGTGTCTCACTGTAAAAAAAACAGCTCAAATGTAAACAAAACAGCACAGCTTGTATGTTTGTGTTTGTATGTCATCATGTGTGCTGGGTTCCAGTGTGTCAGTGTGTGCGTCTGTGTGTATGTCAGAGGCCGACATGTAAATTATATATATATATGTATTTATATTATACATATAGTGTATATATATTATCTTAATATATGATTTTGCTGAATTTTAGACTTTCTATGATATAATAGATACCAGTCTGTTCTAGCCCAACCAACTTCATTCATTAAAATAATGCACAACAGTAACTTTGGAAAGTAAAGGTGCTACTTACACACGCACGCACGCAAGTGCACACACACACACACACGCACACACACGCACACACACACACACACACACACACGCACACACACACACACACACACACACGCATACACACACACACACACGCACACACACACACAGGCACACACACGCAAACACACGCAAACACACACGTAGGCCTACAGCCCTACACACAAACGCACACATGAGCAGAGACGTATCTAGGATATACTACGTCAGAGGACGAACTATGAAATTGGCGCCCATCCCTGTTTTATTAATTTCACATTTTCCAAATACATCGAAGGGCAATTTAAATTTTAATAAAATAAAATATTAAAGTACAGACTAATAGTCTCATCAAATATTCGTTTATTAGAAGAAAAATCAAGTTGACACAGCAGCAACTTAGTCTAGTGTACTTAAGTTCTGTAAATCTAAATTGTAAACATCGTGTTTTAGAGTGTCAATAAATTCAAATTATAGGCTAAATATGACTGTCGTAGACATAGTCTACAAAAGAGTAACTATCTTGATTTCACTGTCGCAGAGACGCAGACTGGTCAATCACGTCTTCAAAATTTGTTTTCTCTAATGTTTCTCTTTCGATGCTAAAAAGAGCAAGACTGCTGAGCCGATCTTGTCTCATTGAAGAACGCAAAGTATATGAACAAATAAAATACAGCCCGTAAAAACAAAGTTTTTTACTATATCCATCTAGTATCCTATAATGGGTCTTACGAAGCAGTTACCTCTACAAATATATAGTCCGCGTTCATTTTACGACATAGCATGCGTTTAATGAGGCAGCGCACCCGTATTTGTTGCGACCAATGGCAACGCTGGCCAATGGCAACGCTGCGTATCGGAAAAGGGGATTCCCTGATTCGAAAAGTTGAGTCCCCGATTCTATAAGCTAGCCTTTTTGGGGAGCTGAAATTTTGATAGAATGAAGTGTCTGCGAGGGCGAGTCTATCTGCCAAGTTTCATGACGATTGAATGATTGTAAGTGATCGAATTAGTCGTCGCAAGATTTGACTTTTTAGCCTGTGGCTCAAGCAATCAATCAATCAAGCAAGATTCCCGCAAGTTAAACTAGATGGATAATAAGCTTCAATTTGCTGAAGGATCGCTCACAACTTGCAGTTGATGAGTATATGGTGCCCTTAGTGCTCAATGGTGTGCCAAAATCATACCTGACACCTGGTTTGTAAGTAATGAGGATATAACTGGATATTTTGGGGCGCCAAAAATTTAATGTTATAAATTTAATTGGGATAAATTAGTTAAGAGTAACATTATTACTTGTATATCCCTCATTTTGACGCCCCTTCCTTTGGCGCCCGGGGATACATGCCCCCTGCAACCTAGTGGCGGCGCAACAGCAGGGCAAGCCAGGGCAAATGCCCTGGTAAAATAGCCTTTACCCTGGTCGTTGCCCTGCCAGAATTTTTGCCCTGCCGAGAATTTATTTGGTTACAAATCGCTCTCTGCACTGGTTTACTTGTATGATTTCTCTGGCTAAGCTCTGGTTAAAAAAAATGTCTGGCGCCGCATCTGCTGCAACCCCCTAGCTGCGCCTCTGCACACGGGTGCTTAGGTTGTTTTATTCAAGACCAGCATATGCATAAATCAGTCGTGTTTTTAAATAAAGAGCTGAGCCACTTTAGAAAATTTATATAATTTATATGCAAAAAAATCAGAAATTCAGATATTCAGATAAAAATTATTCATATAGGAAAATATTTTTTCAGTGCATATATAAAAATCAATCACACTCGGTGTTCAGTGGTCATTAATTAAGTGGTAATTAACGAAGTCGAGCCTATCTCAATGCTTCTCTTGGAATTAGAATTTTAGGTGGAAATTTTATTCGAATCGACCGGCAGCTGATAATACGAGGATCACTACCGAAGTAACGAGATGCCCAAATGGGATCTAAGTCTGTTTTAATTTAGGATGTTTATCAATTGAAACAAAGGGTTAAGTGGATGAGTGGATGTGACGTCTGTCTGTGTGTGTATGTCTGTATGTGTGTGTGCGTGTGTATGTGTGTGCGTGTGTGTATGTGTGTAGGACGTGATTCATTCATTTCAGATATTTGTATAGCGCCCCTTCAAGATTTCTGTCAGAGGCGCTCCCGAATACATGCAGCGTGGACACTGAATCGGAGTTTCACGCCAAAGCGCATGAGCAATTGCGAGTGAAGGACTTGCCCAGGGTCCCTACGCGGCGGCTTGAGGTGGATTCGAACCTGCAACCCTCCGGCTGCAAGGCACCGAACATACCTCTACACCACCGCGCCCCACGATGATGATGATCAATGTATGAGCGAGTTATACATCGATAGAAGAAAGAGAGAGAGAGAGAGACAGAGAGCAGAGAGAGAGAGAGAGAGAGAGAGAAAGAGAGAGAGTGAGACAGACAGACAGACAGAGACATACAGAGACAGAGAAGAGGATATATAATTATATATATGTAGACTCTATCTATATATATTTAATCACGACGCCAGAAAACAGAAAAACACATAGAAAGGAGAAATGCCAGAGACATGACTGTGTATACGCGCCTGTGAGTGGCGCTATTTAAATTTACAGATACAATACAATACAATATAGATAAAACTATATATACATAGTTACATATCATGTGCCTCTGGTATGAGGCAGAGGTACGGAAGCACTCGGAGAGGAAGGCTCACATTCCGTTAAGAGAATGGGACAGAGAAACAGACAGATACCGAGACAGATGGAGACAGACAGAGACAAACGCAGACAGATACTGAAACAGAGACTCAGTCAGAGACACAGACAAAGACAGACACACAGACAGACACAGAGTCATAGACAGATAGCGAAATTATACGTAATCTAATGTAACTTTAATCTAATCTAATCTAAACTCGTCCATCCTAACCTGGTAAGAAAAACCCACAATTTCTAATCTTCCATGGTTGACATCTAAGGTACAGTTTGACCTGACCTGATCTATAACTTGACCTTTAGCCTGACCGCCAAAATGCAATCTAGATCCTAAGAAATATACGACGGACCGATACTGATTCGATCTGAGCGAATAAAAATAGGACAAAGGGTAAAAATAAGTAGAATGGTGAGATAAGTAATAGGGCAAAAACTAGGCCAGACTCACATTAACCGCATTTCCAAGAGCAGCAGACACTTTGTTGACATCGTAAGAACAACACTTACTGACACAGTTTGTCTAGCTCCAGTGAAAGGTCATCACTCGATTTTAACACAGGTTGTCTGCAGTGAGTGTGTTAACGGCTGTCGCAAAACTGCTGTTCATAACAGCTGTAGCAGTTAGCTGTAGAACCTAATTACAACTTAAGTCCTTATTTATAAAGCGCCTTTTGTAGAAAACTTGAGGCTCTCCCAACCTGACTACACGTCTATCGAACAGAATGGTCTCATGGTCTCAGCCGCTTGTGAAACAGAGGCATGGAAAGTAAAAGAAGCTCATTGCGCCCCGAGGCGAATATCTGTACAGAACTTTTTTGGGGGCGACAGAATTTTCGTGGGCCGGATTTTTGCATTTTGGGGGGCATTTTTGAAGGGCACAAGTCAAAACGTTAGGGGGACAGTCCCCCTCTGTCTCCCATGATTTACGCCACTGATTGCGCCGATTGCAGGGAAGACTGTTCCAAAAGGAGGAGCCGACCACGGCGAAGCTTCCATATTACATCGTGGCATGCAGTAGGCTATGCGAAGGGGGATAACCAGTTTACCCTGTTGTTTAGAACAACGGATTCAACACGTGGAATAAGTGTCCAACTGCAAGCCACACTTCTGATCGCACTAACACAGCTAGAATTTCTACGATAAAAGAAACTCTTTTTGTTTGCTTTGAACGAAAAATTGAGAGAGCGCATATATCGAAAGGAGAAATGCCAGAGACATAATGAACAGGCAACTGGACCCATTATAGACCGCTGGGCCTATGCAGTTAGGCCGAAGGGTGCAGACGTTTTGAAAACGAAACAACAGAGTCTGTGTATTCTCGTCTCTGAATTCAAGATAAGGCTGGCTAGATATCAGACCCAGTCTAGAACAAGTGTTGGGGATTTCTTAACTTCGTTTAAAACGAATGAATTTGGCGCCAATGCTCGTTAAGACCAATTGGCTGGATTTAGCCACAGACGCCAGAAACAGAAAAAACACATAGAAGTTTCTGTGTGCAGATCCGATATGATTATACGCACGCTTACTCAGGCGCCTATACATAATAATATACATGTATGCGCGTCTATAGGTCCCTCTCTCTCTCTCGCTCGCTCTCTGTCTCGCTCTCTGTCTCTGTCTCTCTCTCTCGCTCGCTTTCTCTCTCTCTGTCTCTCTGTCTCTGTCTGTCTGTCTGTCTGTCTCTGTCTGTCTGTCTCTGTCTGTCTCTGTCTGTCTGTCTGTCTGTCTGTCTCTCTCTCTCTTGGTTAAAGCGGTCGGCCTGTAACGCGGAGAGTACGGGTTCGATCCTCGTCCGAGACAGTTACTGTGTAGGAACCTTGAGCAAGTCCTTCGCTAACAATAATTGCTCTGCAATATGACTGTAGGCTATCTACGCCATCTGTGCGTGTGTGCACTTCTGAACTTTGGAAGAAGGACAATATCAAAGTGCAGTTGTATGGTATTGTGTCGTGTGCGTGTATATAAATATATATACAGACTATACATGCAAAAACCGTTTACACATATACATGCACACATAATACATTCTATTCTATTCTATTACATTCGATTCTACTCAATTCTATTCTATTCTATTTATGGACTTATAAAGCGCCCTCACAGTACAACCTAATCAGAAGCGCTCCCAGTGCGAAGAACCCCTCGAAAAAAAGTCTTAAGAGAACGAGCAGAAACAGTAGTGCCCTCAGATAAGATCACAGCACGAGTTATAGCAGGAAGGTCATTCCACAGTAAAGGGTCAACAGAGGCATAAGCACGATGCTGTGCTGTGGCAGTCCGAGACCGAGGAACTAGAAGGTCATGATGGTCAGAAGAGCGGAGAGGACGTCCAGAGATACGGTAGCTGAGATATAGGCCGCCTGATAAGATCACAGAGCTAGCGACTCTCGAGGAGTTTGACCGAAAAACCTTTTACAGGTAAGAGATAGAATTTTAAACTGAATTCGAGCAGTTAAGGGAAGCCAGTGAAGATGTTATACACTTAGAGCTATGCATATGCATACACGTTTACATATATATTAAAATAATATTATGCATACGCATTATAGAATAAATACCTAAACATATTTTCAAATACATATACACGCAAGTACACATATACTTAAGCACAGATATATACATTTACGCTATAGCCCAAGCGGTGTTGAAGTCATAAGAACAAAAAGTTCATCGTTGAGGGAACAGCGTTCATATAATCTAATCTATAATCTAATCTAAGAACTTCTGTAGCGCCACATTAATAATGCTTAAGACGACATGGGTCGATGGTCGCTGCATCCAGATTCCAGGGTGAGTCCGATTGAATGCCAGGAAGTGAATACGACAAGACACGGAAACAGTCTAAGCTTATAAGAAGAAAACGAGTCCAGGAAATGAGTGTCTAATTGAGATCTGAAGGCCAGGACAGAAGTTGCAAAGCAAACATATCAGGAAAAGACACCATTGCCGTGCAGACACACAGAGCATAAGCAACAATATATATATAATCTGTACATTGACTTTTGACTAACATACAAAAGATCGATGAGCTGGAATATTGTATAGTGCAGCAACAAATCGGATACAAGAGACACGAGTCCCAAAACACAAGCATGAAAATCCGGGCAACCAAACTGGGCGAAGAATCATAACCTTGATAAAGCAAAATTCAACCTGTGGAGACTCTCGATTTCTATAGGGTTGTGCATATAAATATATTTATGTATTCATGTAAATAAGTAAGCACCTGCTTATGTATTCATGTAAGCATGTGTGTATGCATTCATGCAATTATGTAGCCTATGCATGTACAAATGTATGTATGTAAGCTTATGAATGTATGTATTAATATGTGTATGAGTGGAATGTATGCATGGATGTATGGAAGAAGCAATGTTCAACCTGTGTTGAGTCTCGAAACATTGTGGATCTCTTGTTTGCATATAAATCTACCTACATATTTCGCCGAGTTTGGTTGTCCGGAATTTTTGTGCTTGTATTTTGGGACTCGTGTCTCTTGTATTCGCCTTGGTTGCTGCACTGTATCATATTCCAGTTTATTGATCTTTCGAATAATCTAAGTCTTAAATTATTTTCAATAACTGAAATAGGAGTTTCAAGTAAAGGCTTTGAAAATGACACATTAATGCGTATAATAATTTATTAGATTTGGACAGGACTTCTCGGAGAACAATATTATTGTAGAGTGTGGTTTGAGTTGAAACAATTATCAGTCTGTTAATAACTTATGAATTGTGGGATCACGGCATCGCAGATTTGTTTAGATTACATCATATAGTAAGTTGTCCATTATGTTTTACTTAAATTGCATACTATAATAGGTTCTAAAATATTTGGGAGGGTTGCTGTAACTTTGAGCCCTCTTTATGCAGTGGAGGCGCCAGGATTTCAGGTTTTGGGGGCTAAAGCTCCAAGCCTTCCCTTTTGTCCCCTCCTTCCTGTGATTTGCAGTGATTTCCCACTTTGGGGGCTGAGCTCCTTTATCCCCCTGGCGCCGCCACTGTCTGTATGGTTGAGGGATGAAAAATCTGTCTGTAGTAATGGAGAAACACCCTTGGAAAATAATATGTTAATTTTGGCAAACTTTCGAGAATCGAATTTTCTAAATTTGAACTTTTCTTACTGTTGCAGTTTTCTCGACTAGAAAGTATCCGTTGTTGAAAGTGGTCACGAGCCCCTAAAAGGGAAATGACTAAAAAAAACCACATGAAGAACTTCTGCACCTTACCACACCTCTGCTATGGAAAATTTGTCCCATGTCAATTTCTGTGTAGGCGCACTTAATAGAAATATAGACAATTATACAATATACATGTATGCAAACAATAGAAACCACACAAATATACAGATATTGTACCATAAGTTAAGCTTTGTTTACAAACGTTTGACACGCATTCCATGCGTGCAGTACGTGTTTCAGTGGAATCCGAAAATTTATTGTGCACGGTTAAGAAAGACATACATACATACATACATACATACATACATACATACATACATACATACATACATACATACATACATACATACATACATACATACATACATACATACATACATACATACATACATACATACATACATACATACATACATACATACATACATACATACATACATACATACATACATACATACATACATACATACATACATACATAATATATTTTCTTTAATCAAGCGCCTGACAAACGCACTGCGCTGTACATTTACATGTTATGACAATTAAACAATTCACAAGAACACAAACGACAGAAGACATAAATCTTAACTAAGAACAGACAGCCTGCAATACAACGGCGCTAATAGCAGCCTACAAAGCATGTCCGCCCTACGGATCTCGAACTCGGTACCTCTCGCTCTCCATGCCAGTGTGTTATCCAATGCGCTATCGGGCCCCAATACATACATACATACATACATACATACATACATACATACATACATACATACATACATACATACATACATACATACATACATACATACATACATACATACATACATACATACATACATACATACATACATACATACAACAGACAGACAGACAGACAGGGAGACAGCGACAGAAAGAGGAAGAGCAATAGCAAAAGAAAGATACATCAACATAAAAGAGAGACAAAGAGAGACAAAGAGAGACAGAGATAGACAGAGGAAGATAGACAGACAGACAGACAGACAGACAGACAGACAGACAGACAGATTAAGAGGACGATGAGGTCGCATGTACGCAACGGAAATATTGTCTTGTCGTTCCGTTTATTTGTACAAAGTCTGGAATTGTCTTCTCCGTTTTCCAAGCGGAGAAGAGGAAGGAGGATAGGGAGAGGCGGAATAGGAGAGCAGTATAGGAAGAGAGGGACATCTGAGACCGCTTCCTTCTTCCCTTCAAACGGCGCACCTATTAAGTTCCGAGGGAGGTCGATCAATCGATCGATCGGCAATTTGCACTTGGTAATTCTCCCCCCTAACACCCCCCGTTCTCTTTCGCTGGAGCTGAGGACGACGCAACCCGATTCGCATTCCTATCGTGGAACGGAGTCTCAGGGATTTCGATCTCGGGTGTTAGCGCATTCCGTACACACACACACGGGAACTCAGCGCGTGTCGCTTCCACGCAAAGGGGAAGGGAAGGGGAAAGGGAAGCGGTCGTTAAAGGATCGCACCCGATAAATCCATTGAAAATGAACGCAGTGAAGGCTGTATGGTCGATATTGGAACTGCGTACATCATACACGCAACTACGCAAGCATACTTACAGTACACACGTACATAGGTACGCACATGCTTACGTGCTCACATGCATGCATGCGCTTATCCATCCGCACATACATTCATGCATGCATTCATATATACCTGCGTTTTTCTCACATACATTCATGCGCACATGGGCTACATTTGTGAATACATAAAGGCATGCATATATATATATATATAAGTAGGCATTACAACTTATGTATATATATATATATATATAATCATGTAATTAAGTTTGTATGCATAGTGTATACCTAATTACATGACTATATGCATAAATGCACAGACACAATCATGCTTGTTTACACGAATACATACTTGCCTGCTTGCTTACTCACTCACTTGTTTGCCTATTCATCCACTTATATGTACGCATAAATTATGGCAAGGCAATGTGAGGGTAGGGCAATGTGAGGTAATGTAAGTAAAGGTAAAGGTAAGGATACAGAGAGACATATAGCGAGAGACATACAGACAGACAGACAGACAGAGAGTGTAATTATAATTGATGTATATAAGATACCACAATTGAGAGATGGAGACTAAGAAAGAGGGAGAGACAGATAGAAAGAGATGGACAGAGAAAGCAAGAGAAGAGAGATAGGAAGTGGCAGAGACAGAGATATAAGTATGCGCAGAAACAGGCAACGAGATTAACACATATGTTCCGACACACATCAGAACATAGCCACGAGGAGTCGACAGAGGCATTCATTCATTCATTCATTCATTCATTCATTCATTCATTCATTCATTCATTCATTCATTCATTCATTCATTCATTCATTCATTCATTCATTCACTCGTTTATTCATTCATTCGTTCACTCGTTTATTCACGCATTCATAATTATATTCAGACCATTTCTCTGACGCCTCTCATTATGTACAAGTATAGTCAGAAGCGCTCCTTTATCCAGTCCCGGCTAAAGAAAACAAGTTTTATCTATCGTAATCGTAATCGTAAATTCTAAATTTCTAAAACGCTACTCTAAAGCTAAGCTCAGCGCACCAGCTTATTCACGAGCGCTGCGTCAAGTCAGAGGCGTTGTCCAAAGATTACCACAGCAGCTGATGAAAAGCACGTGTATGTACCTTCCATGTCCAAAGGTAAATCAGATCCTATAGGAAAGGCAATTCCAATTAGGTAACGGTAATGTTAGGCAAGGTAATGGAAAAGCAATTTAAGACAAAATAAGATTAAGCCTCAAGAAAGGACCGCATTGCACTGTACAAGTACGGGTAAAGGAGAAAACAAGTTCCTATCGAGTAAAAGCACAAAGAACTAAGAACAGTAGAACTATGTCATCGACGACTGAACCCTTGTGGCCGATTAATAAGAAAGAACAATAACAGAAGGATCGCAATAAAAAAAGCAAGAAAGGATCGTAATCGAAAATACCTAATTTATAAAGCGTTGCCTATCAGTTAAGCGGAGGGCACCAGCTTATTCACGAGCGCTGTGCCGTGTGTGAGGGATTATCTAGATATTCCAAGTGGAAATCGATATCCGATTGTTAGCAGACCAGAGAGGAGGCAGCTCATGAGGAGCTGGGTAATGCGGTTGTCGTTTATGGCGAGGGAGATTAGAAGGGGGTGGAGTGGAAGGATCAGGGTAGGCCTATAGCAGGATTTGCTGTATACTATAGACCAAAAATTAGAGATTCAAAGTATAGGAACTCAGGATTCCAAGACACATCTTGTCGCATATCAGGAACTAGTCGCAACACCTCCTATATTCTTCAAACAGCAGTGCACACAACTGACCAAGACAGTACTTCTCTTGTTAGTTTTCTGGTAACCGAACTTCATTCTTCATTTGGTATCTTCGAACAACTGGTCTGACTTGACGCAGCTTCTAAGTTGGTGTGTTGTACAAAGCGATCAAAGTAACGCTGTAGAACATTCCGAATTTACTGTTACGAATTGGTCGCTGTATGCGCATAATAGTCATTCAGAGTCAGACCATCAAGTACCTAGTGTGCACTTGCAAATGGAAACATTAATCTATACAGTACTATAGCTGAACGGAATAACCACGCGACTGAGACTAGTTTATCGCAGTGTTTAGAAATGTAGGAATATGGAAATTAGCCTATCAGGAGCACTGTCAGAAGTAAAAATGCTTTGAGAAATCACAAGTCTTAATCACTCACGAATGCTAAGTCGCAGGCGCTTATTCAATGCAAGTTTGGTAGCCTATGGTAGGCCACTAAGCTCATATGGACGCTCCAGCAGCCCCACAGTTCGAGATCCAATGATCAGACAGGTAGACATTCAGACGGATGGACACTCCAACTGTCCCACAGGTTAAGATCCAATGGTCAGACAGATAGACATTCAGACGGATGGACTCTCCAGTTCTCCCACAGGTTGAGATCCACAGGTCGAGATCCAATGGTCAGACAGATAGACAATTAGACATTCAGACGGATGGACTTTCCAACCGTCCTACAGGTCGAGACACAATGATCAGACAGGTAGACATTCAGACGGATGGACTTTCCAACTGCCCCACAGGTCGAGACACAATGATCAGACAGGTAGACATTCAGACGGATGGACTTTCCAACCGTTCTACAGGTCGAGACACAATGATCAGACAGGTAGACATTCAGACGGATGGACTTTCCAACCGTTCTACAGGTCGAGACACAATGATCAGACAGGTAGACATTCAGACGGATGGACTCTCCAGTTCTCCCACAGGTTGAGATCCACAGGTCGAGATCCAATGGTCAGACAGATAGACATTCAGACGGATGGACTTTCCAACTGTCCCACAGGTCGAGATCCAATGGTCAGACAAGTAGACATTCAAGTAGACATCCAACTGTCCCACAGGTCGAGATCCAATGGTCAGACGGATGTTTTCTGGAACAGGTCGAGATCTAAGGTTCATGCAGCCTTGGACTAGAATAAAGGTATGAATAATTATTACAATGACACAAGCATAAAAAGACGAGAGTGAGAACCGTAAGAGAAGTCCAAGTTCCCTATTTTCACATAATAATAATAGAATGACGTCATTAATTTAGGATTCCATTGACATCTACATGTATAATCAGGTTTAGCGGTCAGCTTACAGGAGCGTGGGAATGGTTTCAACTTTGAGAAATCGTTACAAAGGAGCATTACGTATGCACGTATGTCGTTTATAATATCAGGACTCTTAATGTAACGCATTCTAAGCATTTTATATAATATGGAGTAGCTTATACAGCATGAACTGACCGAAGGACGGACTACAGGCGAATAGATGGACGCACATAGACGAACTGACGAACGAACTGACGAACGGAGATAGGTAGGTGTAAGAACAGGGATGGTTGGACAGAGATGAGAGGAGAAAGACGACCGCAATGAGACAGACTGACGAACGGAGGTAGACGGGTACAGAAACATACGGAGATAAACGAAGAGAGTTGAGAGAGAGAGAGAGAGAGAGAGAGAGAGAGAGAGAGAGAGAGAGAGAGAGAGAGAGAGAGAGAGAGAGAGAGAGAGAGAGAGAGAGAGAGAGAGACAGAGACAGAGACAGAGACAGAGACAGAGACAGAGACAGAGATAGAGACAGAGACAGAGACAGAGACAGAGACAGAGACAGAGACAGACAGACAGACAGACAGACAGACAGACAGACACAGATGGACGGACGGACGGACGGACGGACAGATAGTCTGAGACAGATCCAGAGACAGACACAGACAGACAGACACAGAGACAGAGAGGCAGAGACAGACAGAGACAGACAAAAACGAACAGCATATAGTCTGGCGCTGCTTAAGGTCGCCGTGTGTCTGAGTCGATAAACCCAATTAGAATTGATTAAAGGAGAGTGATCTAAGAGAAGAGAAAGACGACTAGGAAGACGATGACAGCCAGAGACTCACCTCCCGCGACGCCCAGACACCCCCCCCACCCCCACCCCACCCACCTCGACCCAATCCAAGCCGACATATTATTATCATTGCCTCTGTATTTCTGAAGCGTCAGTCGATGGCCCTGACCGACATTGACGGTCAAGGTCTCTACGCAGTGACCGTCTCAGGGACAAGACTCGAACCCATGCAATCGGTCTTAAGAGGCGAGCGATCAAACCAATTGGCTGCAGCCATTAAGAAAACGAAAAGGATGATCAGCTGACTTAATATAATACGATAATCGAAGAATTGATTCATCCACTTACCTCTTTATTTCGACCAACAGCCAGCCAACCAGACAGTCGGTCAGTCAATCAGCCAGTCAATGAATCAGTCAGTCAGTCAGTCAATGCATGGTTCGTGACTGTCCTGACGCACGGATGACTGTGTGTCCTCGGTAGCTTTGCCACTGGGTCCCGTCTACACCGGAAAGGACGGGCGGACACACCGAGACGTACAACCAGACGGACAGACAGACGGATAAGTCTTCGGCTGTGGCGGTGATGATGATGATGATGGCTGTGGAGAGACCTCGAAGGAGGATTGGCAGCCAGCGGACGGGAAGAGCGGCGATGTCTTTAGCGTCAGCCGTTGGTCGTCAGCCGATGTGAAGCCAGACGACGACGTCGGTCTGTCTGGCGATCGGTCGCTGGGTGGCGGCGGCCTAGATGGCGCTCCTGCTGCTGCTGCTGCTGCTGCTGCTGCTGCTGATGCTGCTGCTGCTGCTGATCAATACACAGCATCATCCGTTCTGCAGCAGCCTTCTGTCTGACTACAGCACCAGCTTCTCCAGCTACATCTCTTCTTCTTCTGGATGCAGCATCGTCGTCGTTGCTCGTCTACATCCATCGCATGCTGCTGGTCCTGCTGCTGCTGGTCCTGCTGCTGCTGCTGGTCCTGCTGGTGGTGGTGGTGCTCTGATAATGATGATGATGAGGATGAGGCGGTGGTTGGAGAGGACGGCGCCCCGTTCTCACCGTTCCACCCACCAGTAGCTCTCCTCCACTGATGACAAAGCCGCCAGGAGTGGCCTAGGCAGCAGCAGCAGCGGCGACGGAGACGGCTGCGGTGGTCGTCATGATGGCGGTGGCGGCGGTGGAGTGTGTGGAGGAAGAGGAAGAGGAAGAGGAGGAGGAGTCTTCCATGCATAATTGCGCCTAATGCTGAGTGGCTGAGGCGCAGGCGAGACATGTTACGCAAGAGGCCCAGACGTCGATAGGCGGCGCTGATGCACGGCCGTCCGTTCGTCCGTCCGTCCGTTCGTCCGTCCGTTCGTCCGTTCGTCCGCAGGTCGACTTATACGAGGGTTCGGCAGCTGCACACAGGCCTTTCTGTCTGTCTGTCTGTCTCTCTTTCTGTGTCTGTCTGCCTCTGTCTGTTCTCTCTGTCTTTCTCTTTGTCCTCCTATCTGTCTCTGTCTTTGCAATCTCTTCTCAGTCTCGATTTCTTGTCTGTCTGTCTCTGTCTGTCTGTCTGTCTGTCTGTCTGTCTGTCTGTCTGTCTGTCTGTCTGTCTGTCTGTCTGTCTGTCTGTATGTCCCTCTGTTCCCTCTCTCTTCTCTCTGTCTGTCTGCTGCGACGGCTGCTGCAGATGGATTATGAACATCACTGGAGGAGATGCGGTATTACTGCAAACAGAGAAGGAGAGAGGGGCAGACAGGAAAGAGGGCAGAGAAGGGCAGACACACCGACAGACAGCCAAACAGTGTGTGTGTGTGCGTGCGTGCGTGCGTGCGTGTGTGTGTGTGTGTGTGTGTGTGTGTGTGTGTGTGTGTGTGTGTGTGTGTGTGTGTGTGTGTGTGTGTGTGTGTGTGTGTGTGTGTGTGTGTGTGTGTGTGTGTGTGTGTGTGTGTGTGTGTGTGTGTGTGTGTGTGTGTGTGTGTGTGTGTGTCTGTCTGTCTGACAGACACACACCCACACACAATCAGACAGACAGACAGTCAGTCAGACAGACAGGCATAATTAGGAAGTGAACTGTAGACGCAGCCATCACAAGCACCATGACCATCCTTAGCTGGTGGTGTTGGTTGGTGGTGGCGCTGATGTGGAGGCGGGGCTGGAGCTGATGCAGCAGCAGCATCAGCATCTGTTGGTTGGTGCCTTTCTAATTCATTGTAAAATATACAAACGCAGCGGATGAGTCGGTCGTCTGCCCTGCCAGCCAGTTCAGCCTTCTCAGCCGCTGCAGCACCGCTGCTTCCTCAGCCGCTGCCTGCGCTGTAAGCTTACATCAGGTAATTCAGGCAGCCTCGTGTTGCATGAATCAGACGAACCGTCTGGGTGTCTGTCTACCTGTTTGCTTGTATGCCTGTCTGTCTGTCTGTCTGTCTGTCTGTCTGTCTGTCTGTCTGTCTAGTAGACTGTCTGATAGACGGAAGACAAACAAACAGACACTGAGACAGACATTTTGCCTGGCTATTTATCTGCGCGTTCGTATCTGTGTGTCTGTCTGTCTGCTTGTCTGTCTGCTTGTCTGTGCGTCTATCTGTTACTCTCTGAGGCTCTTTGTCTGCGTTCTTTTGTCTGTCTCTCCATCTTCCTTCCGTTATAGTTCTTCCATTTTGCGTTTGTCTATCCGTTCGTATGTCTGTCTCTCTGTCTGTTTCGTTTGTCCTCCTGTCTATCTGCCCATATGTGTCTGGCGATTCGTTCGACCACGGCCTGAGTGCTGTCTGTCTGCCGGTCTCTCTTTATGTCTATATGTCTGTGTCTGTCTGTCTGTCTGCCTGCCTGTTTATATGTCTGTCGGCCTGCCTGTCTGCCTGTCTGTGTGTCTGTCTGCCTGTCTGTCTGTCTGTCTGTCTGTGTGTCTGCCTGCCTGTCTGTCTGTCTGCCTGCCTGTTTATATGTCTGTCGGCCTGCCTGTCTGCCTGTCTGTGTGTCTGTCTATCTGTCTGTGTGTCTGTGTGTCTGTCTGCCTGTCTGTCTGTCTATATGTCTGTGTGTCTGCCTGCCTGTCTGCCTTGGGAAATGCGACTGTTTTGTCTGTCAGAGGAGAGAAGGAGACTGACTATAATATAATACATCATCCATCCGTGGTCCATTGCCTCCGTCTTTGTATACGTAGACATGTATACGAGCCATTGAGCATGGACTCTGGCACCGAACCAACGACACTCCACTGCCATTGTACGGCTCCTCCTCCTCCTCTTCCTCCTCCTCCTTCTCCCTTTCCTGGTCCTCCTCTTCCTCCTCCTCCTTCTCCTCCTGGTTCTCCTCTTCCTCCTCCTTCTCCTCCTCCTCCTCCTCTTCCTTGTGCTCCTCCTCCTCTTCCTCATCGTCCTCCTCCTTCTCTTCCTCTTTCTTTTTCTCCTCCTCCTCTTCCTCTTCCTTGTCCTCCTCCTCCTCTTCCTCATCGTCCTCCTCCTCCTCTCCCTCGTTATCCTCCCCTCGTCCTCCTCGTCCTCGTCCTCCCCGTCCTCCTCTTCCTCTTCCTCCTCCTCCTCCTCCTCCCTCGTCCTCTTCCTTCTTCTCCTCCTCCTTTTCCACCGTCGTGAGTTTGGTCAGTGACATAATCCTCCATAGATCATAGATCTGTAATAATTCTGAAGCGGTGACGGCTGTTGTGTTTCCAGGCCAGGAAACGTATTCGTTAAATCTACTAAATTAGGTCCTTTTCTGAATGCTTCATGTCGTCCTCGACGTCACCACCACCACCACCACCACCACCACCACCACCACCACCACCACCACCATTGTTATCAACGTCATCAGCATCATCAGCGTCATCATCATTGTTATCAACGTCATCAGCGTCATCGTCGTTATCAGCATCTTCTTAGTCGTTGCTATCGTCATCATCATTGCCTTCATTATCATTGTCACCAACTCTTTTCTTTCTTAGTTGTGACCTACCTCAAGAACTTTCCTTATCTCTACATATAAATTGCTCAACGTCTTCTAACTGTTTAAGAATTAAATTGACACAGTTCTTTGAATGTTTCTCCTTTCTTCAAACACAGTTATTTCAAACGTACACTTAATATCAAAGTTCTTATCAATTACCACTCAACGGTAACTTCTAACATACAGCTCTCTACTGCATTAAACCAACTACTACACTGTATTGTTCAAATTCACTGTCATCAGCAGTTTCTAAGTTTGGCGCGCTAACTGCACGTGTAGAGAATCTATCGTCAGCCAAAGTTTAGGCTACTTTAGGCCAAGCGCCCACGAGCCGACAGCGCAACTAAGGCCTAAGACTAAAACGCTTAACAATCGATACACATTATATATATATATATATATCAACCTAAGGAACACCTGTGCTCATTATATATGCAAAACATTAGTTCACATTACCTCCTTCCCTTTCTTTGGATTGAGCAAATTAAACTTAAAAATTTGCGAAATCATCAGGTACTAAATTATGCAATAAACTTAATACTATACAATACAGTAAATGAACAATCTTATAATCTAGATAAACAATCTGCTACAACATTTAATCGTCCTTTCTTATAATTAACTTCTACATCAAAAGTTTGCAGTGCTAAAGCCCAACGCACCAGTTTAGCAGACTTAGACATAGATTCAGTCAGATAAGTTAAAGGATTGTGATCGGTAAAGATGTGAACTTTAGATCCAATTACCAAAGATACATTTCTTTAAGTTCAGAGTAATGTTATGCAGTCTCATTTGCATTAAATATGCATCTAAATGCTGTAAATGAATCTTCCAGTCATCTGAATGCACAGCAATGTCATCTACATAGGGCTCAGCAAATTCATTTATAGGCTGTAAAACCATGTTAATTGCTTTAACAAATGTTCTTCCTGAGTTGATCATTCCGAAAGGAACACGAGTAAACTCGTACAGTCCATTGTGAGTAACAAAAGCAGTTTTCCATTGATCAGTTTGCTTAACAGGACAAGTCCAGTAAGCACTTCGACAATCAAAAATCGAGATCACATTTGATTTTCCAACTTTGTGCAAAACATCTTTTACAATCGGCATTGGATATTTACAATCCACAGTGAACGAGTTAATGTATCTGTAGTCGCAGGCAAGTCTCAGAGAACCGTCTTTCTTTTTAACAATTACCAGCGGACTTGCCATTCTGCTCGAAGATGGTTTTATAATGTTGGCTTGAAGCATTTCTTTAATTTGTCGTTCAACTTCTGCTCGATAGATGAGTGGAATTCGGTAAGCCATAAATTCTTTTTCACGAAATTCCGGTTTCAGTTCAATTTCATGCTCAACCAATGTACATAGTCCAGGCTTTTCAGAAAATCGATCAGAATATCTGTTCAGTACTTCCAGCAATTGTTTTTGTTGAGTCAATGTTAAATGGCTAATCTGTTCAGGATCAAGATTCAGTGAATTCTTTTCATCTTGCAAGTCATTCTTCGTCAACAACTCAACCACTGAACCAAAGTCTTCATCTTCTTCGACGATTAGTCCACAACTCATTGCTCTTGTAATGTACTTTCTGATTTTATTTGCGTGAATTATCTTTCGACAATCGTCACCCATATCAATCAAATAAGAGTACTTTGACCTTCGTTGTATGACAGTACATGGACCATGCCATCGTGAAATCAGTTTATTTGTTGACGTCGGATACAACACAATAACTTTTTCACCCGGTTCAAATTCTTTATGTTTCGCTCTTTTGTTGTATTGATTCGTATACTGTAATTGCTTCTCTCGTGAATATGATTCTGCAAACAGTAATGCTTTTTCCATATTTGCTTTCATGTCTTTCAAGTACTTTTCTGGTTGGATTCCAATATGAGGTGGTAAATTAATTTCTCTTGTCCAACTTTCTTTTAAAATTGCCAATGGTCCACGCGGAATCTTTCCATACACCAACATATAAGGAGCAATTCCAGTAGTTGCATTCGGTACTTCTCGTAATGCCCACACTGTAAACGGAATTACTTTATGCCATTGCCTTGGATTGTCAACAATTACATGATGGATCATTTTCTTGAATGTTTGATTCCATCTTTCTACTAATCCAGCTGCCTCTGGATGACCTGGCGTATCAAATCTTGGACTACACCCCATTAAATTCAGAAATTCTCTTGTCAGACTCGCAGTAAAATTTGTTCCTTGGTCACTTGTGATCACAGAAGGTACACCAACGTTCATGAACAACTCCATCAAAGCATCACATACAGCCTTCGCAGTTAATGATTTCAACAGAAACACTGTAGGCCATCTTGTGCAAGAATCGACAATACATAAACAGTACTTGTGACCTGCAGCAGATGCTGGCTCGATTGGTCCTACACAATCCACCGTAATTCTTCTAAACGCCACATCTTCTCTTGGAATTGGAGTGATAGGAACCCTGTCCATCACCAAACTTCTTGCCTTTAACTGACATTTCTCACATGATTTGCAAAATTTCACTATATCTCTTCTCATCTTTGGCCACGTAAAAGACAACTTTATTCGTTCTCTAGTTTTCTCTTCTCCAAGATGTCCTCCAAATACTGATTCGTGAGCCAACTCCATCACTTTCATTCGTCGCTCTTTTGGTAACACCAATTGATATATCGTTTGCTCTAATATTCGATATCTCTTGTACAGTAAGCCATTTACCACGCAGAATTCAGATTCTTTATCTGGCGCTAAATTCCACCATGCTTTCAATGATTCATCTTGTCTCTGCTGTTCTTCGAATTTCTTTGCGTCTGCAATCTGCATCTGTTGTTCTTCATCTTTCTCATTTTCTTGAAACAAATCTGCTATCTCCACATCACATTCATTATCCTCTTTCGTTTCATTTAGATTACCATTCTTGCATGCAGCCATCTCTTGTTCACTCATTTCTGCTGTTATACCGTCTTGTATTAAACTTTGTTGATCATCACTTTCGTTTTCCTCTTCACTTGAACTTTCAGTTTCACTTTCCTCTTCGACATCTACCACTTTCTTTCGCTGACTCTGCAATCTCGTCGTTACATTCGCTTGCACATCTCCTTGTATCATTTTCACTTGTGGCACGGCTTTAAGTTCTGCAATGATTTCTGGATGCAACAAGAATCTTTCTGTGCTTCCCATTTTTGCAATACTAGCACACATCAATGTCACATAAGGTGTAAGTGAACATTTGACTTTATGCGGAATTACCTCTTCTTCCACATCGTTACAACACAGCCTTACATCAACTTTCACCAACTTTGCAGGAATGGCATCTCCTGCCACGCATTGTAAGTTCACTTTTCCAATCTGCTCCACCTTCATGCCTTCCAGTAATTCTTCACTAATCACCGGAACCTCTGCTCCAGAATCAATCAGTGCTTTTACTTTTATTGGTTCTTTTCCTGCTGTTCCACGAATTTCTACCTCGACGTACTGTAATAACACTTTCTTCAATGTTGTACTTTCATCTTTTCCAGCCATTTCTTTCTGCATTCCATTGTGCAATAGAATTTCTTTCTGAATATCAGGTGAAAGGTGACATTTCATCACTGACTTTACTTCAGTTTCATTTTTCTGATGTTCTGTGGCTTGACTTTCAGAATTATCAACCACTTGAATTCGATTCACCCTCGAATTTTCTTGTTTTCCATAATTTGAGGTTGTAACAGGAACTGGACAGAATTTCATTAAATGCCTGTCTGATCCGCAGTTGTGACAACGTTTCACCACTGCACCTCGTTGTTCGATGCTTTCTTTTCTCTTATATGGAGTAAACGATGCATTGCCTTCTCTTGCGACAAACCTTGGTGGTGATTTGTTATATACCGGACGTTGTCTGGCCATCATCGATTCTCTATTCTCGTGAACAACCGGAGAATTTGGTTTCACTTCTGCACCTCTGAACTGATTTCCTGTTTCTTGATTGCTCTTCCAATGAAAACCAAAATTTGGAGTGAACTGTTGATTTCTTTTGCCATTAGGAACAAAACCAAAACTTGTCTTATTCGGAATTGCCAAACCAATTCGATTATTAACATGAATGTCCGCTAGGTCTGCCACAACACTAGCTTCGTAACAATCAGTTCCTTCCTTCGACAACACAAACTGTAGTGGACCTGGTGGTAGTGATTCTTTCAACTTATCCGCCACTAACAAATCAAACAGCTTCTCAAAATTCTTATCCACTTTGCGACTTTTCACATAATAGTTCAACAAGTTCTTCAGCCTAGCTGTAAACATTGTATACGTTTCTTCAGCTGTCTTCTTCGCATCAATAAACTTCGATCTGTACTCTCTCGGTGTCAACTTGAATTCTTTTAACAAGTGCTGTTTCACGACTTGATAATCGTCTAAATCATCGAATGACAATCTGTTTAGAACAGTTCTAGCTTTCGGAGTCATCAATGGCAATAGTAACTTCACCCAGAATTGTTCTTGCACGTTGAAACTACGAAACGCATTCTCAACCGTTTCGAAATATAATGGCACCTCCATCATATCGTTTGGCATTTTAGGTAACACGTGTTTCATGGCATCACCAATTTTCTTTATTTTCGAAACCATCGTTTCACTTTCTTCCTGTTTCCTTTTCTGTTCTTCTCGTTCTTCTTCTCTTCTTTGCTCTTGAGCTTCTCTATTTCGCTTCTCCTCTTTGAGTTGTGCTTCTTTTAATGCTATTTTTTGTTGTTCCAACTTTAAACGTTCTTGTCTTTCCTCTTCCGCCTTCTCCATGCTTTCTTTCTGTAATTTCAGTTCTTCTTGTCTAACCTGTTCTGCTCGCTCCAACTCTGAAATTCGTACTTTTTCCTTTTCTTCTTCACGTAGTCTCTTCTCTTCAATCTGTTGCTGACGTATCTCTTCGTCACTTTTCCGCGCCTTTTCAAATTCAATCATCTGCTCTAATCTTCTCCTTTCAGCATCTTCTCTATCTTTTCTCAATTGCTCTAATTGAATTTCAAATTGCTGCCTTTGCAATTCTTCTTTCTCTCTTTGAAGACGTAATTCTTCCTGTCGTGCATTTTCTGCTTTCTCTTCTTTTTCTCTCTGAAGACGTTCTGCCTTCTCTTCCTTTTCTCTCTGAAGACGTTCTGCCTTCTCTTCCTTTTCTCTCTGAAGACGTAATTCTTCCTGTCGCATTTCTTTCTCTTCTTGTCTCCGTTTCTCCTCTTTCTCTTTCTCTTCTTGTCTTCGTATCTCCTCTCTTTCTTTCTCTTCTTGTCTTCGTTTCTCCTCTCTTTCTTCTTTCATCATCATCCACTGCATCATCATCTCCATAGACATAAGTCCAGGCGGTTTTTCAATAACCTTTTCCACAACACCGCCGACAGCACCTTCTTCTTCTGCTTCTTCCTTAAGCCAGACTTCAGCTAGCGCTTCTAACATGTCCTCACGTGACATATCTTTCAGTTTCTCTTCTTCAAAACCAGCCTTCAACAAGCGCTGTTTTAATCTTTCAGAAGACATCTTCTTCAGTTCTGCTTGTTTTTTGACACTTAATTTCTCCATCTTACTTCTTTACTTCAGTGCTGTCCTTTCTGGAAAACACCAGTTTTCTTTTGTGTTTGAAGTATTGGGGATTGTTCTTTGTTTGATAACAACCAACTTTTATACCTTTGTCGTTGAGGCTTTCGTTGTCGTAGATTTACCAATGATTTGAATGCGTATTCACCAGTCGACGTTGTTTCGAATCCCAGACGTTGTTTCGAATCCCAGACGTTGTTTCGAATCCCAGACGTTGTTTCGAATCCCAGACGTTGTTTCGAATCCCAGACGTTGTTTCGAATCCCAGACGTTGTTTCGAATCCTACCGCTGCTGCCACCAAATATGTCACCAACTCTTTTCTTTCTTAGTTGTGACCTACCTCAAGAACTTTCCTTATCTCTACATATAAATTGCTCAACGTCTTCTAACTGTTTAAGAATTAAATTGACACAGTTCTTTGAATGTTTCTCCTTTCTTCAAACACAGTTATTTCAAACGTACACTTAATATCAAAGTTCTTATCAATTACCACTCAACGGTAACTTCTAACATACAGCTCTCTACTGCATTAAACCAACTACTTCGTCATAGTTCTCGTCGTCATCATAACGATCATCATCAGCAGCAACCGCATCGTTATCATCATCATCATCGTCATCGTGTTAAATAATTAATCAGCATAAAATCATTCAGAATAAACGAAGTAATAATGTGGCTAATGTCAAATCAATAAATAGTCCACAATTCAGATGCGTAATAAGGAAATGGTTTGTGCTGTATCGGCCTCTGCACGCGCAAGGCAGCAAACGAACGCTGAGCAAACAATGGACAGACATACAGAGAGACAGACAGACAGACACGCAGACATACAGACAAGTGGACGTATGGACAGACGTACGGATGGACAGGTGAATGAACAGGCTAACGTACAAACGGACAGACAAACACACAGACATACAGAGAGACAGACAAACACAGACATATAGAGAGACAAACATACAGAGAGACAGACAAACACAGACATATAGAGAGGCAAACATTCAGAGAGACAGACAAACACACACACACACAAACAGGCAGACAAACATACACACACGAGGACGTATGGACAGACGACGAACGAGCAGACTGACAGACATACAGAGACAGAGAGACAGAAAACCCGGTTCTAAAATTAGGTATAAGTTGAGCCTTTGAAAACCAGTTGCGTGTAAATGGGTTGCTATGGAAACGGATGTCTACGGATATTATTAACGGCCCTTTTCTAACTAATAACAGAAATTCAGTTTTTTTTCAGTTTCGTTCCAACCGTACTTGGCCTGACGACGGACCGACTGCGCTCCGAGTAGTTATCCGAGCAGCTCGGCAACCGGTACAAGAGCATAAGTCGAGCCGCTCGAGTTATGCTTCAAGTACACTCGGTGCATATCCGGGACGGATGTGTTTGGGTCTTGGCATTAATATGGAGTCCTTCAGGAACATAACAATTTATCAAACTCATTGAAACACGGAATGCAATCTACTATGCATAGATAACTACATGCATTGCATACTAAACTTGCATTGTACAGTTCCATTTTCTATAATAATAATAATAATAATAATAATAATAATAATAATAATAATAATAATAATAATAATAATAATAGTAATTTTTTAAAATAATAATAATAATAGTTATATAGCGCGGTAATACGGCCGAAGCCGAAAAAGATGGCGCTTTACGTGAGTTCCAAAAGAAGAAAATGGAGCTGATATTTTAATAAAGCAGGTCTTGAGTCGTGACTTCAATGTCTGCATAGATGCATAGCTGTTCTGAAATCTCCCCAATTATAGGGGGAATTTACGCTTCCCAGGTTGCCCATTGAGGTCTGGCAAGTGTTGGGGGCAGCGCATCAGTAGTTTAGATACTGAGAGATCGTTTGATGAGGTGAGAAATTCCTGAGCGACGTCGGCGCTAATGTCCTTGGAGGAGAAGGTGTCTAATGCGCCAGCCACCGCAGACGATTTCTCGACGTTGTACGGAAAATGAACAGGCAAATGTACTGTCCAATTACCATGTGTCTGCCTTTCTGTTCGGCTGTCTGACTGTCTACATATCTCTGGCTGTCTGCCCGAGTGTGACTGTGTGGGTAGGATGGACCGAGGAGCGGGATTTCTGCGTGTATCTGTGCGTTTTGTTACGTCTGTGCGTTTGTACGTCTAGACATCGTCCGACTGAGCGAGTGATTAATGCGTCTGGCCATCTCGGCTTTGCAAACCAACAAACCACTGCTTCACCCGCGGTTGCCACCCCTCCCCTGCCGCAGACGCACCCAACCGTACGCGCAGCCCTACACGCAGGCATACACGCCAACTGACCTGTGCAGCCTGCACCCAGCTGAACGCGAAGCGATTGCCGAGGCGCAAATTGCATTTTTATGCTGATCGAGCGTACGGCCGACAGGCGTGGTGTTCCCGCCGCGTGGCGGCCAGTTAGGATTACTACAGAAGCCCAGAGGGGACATTTTCATTATATCTCATGGCCATTGGAACTACGGCGGCCGCCGCCGCCAGACAGATTCTGTATGCGGGGATTGCAGCGGATCGACATATTGTAATTATTTTTTAATATTTTAGAACGAGAGCTTTCTATATGTGCTGTGCGGTTGCTATATCTGTAGGCCTATATATCCGTATACATATATATATACATATATATATACATATATATGTATATACACTATATATCTGTATATATATATACAATGTTATACATATACATATAAGTATATGTAGAGACAATTTCTATTCTGCCATTATCCGGTCATGAAGAATAAATATGAGGTCGAGATGAGGTTCAAAGTTCAAAGGTTTCACCAACCACCACTAGCCTACATGTGATTAAGAAGATGAATTGTTATAAGCGCTCGCAAACTGTTATCGTTCAATCATTTTACAGAATCTCATAGAAATAAATGTCATAATACAATTATCCGGATTCTTGCATTCTTGGCAGTTCGGATTCTCTCCCCCACCCCCACACCCCACCCAAAAAACTTGCTTAGACCTATTCTGCGTTCAATATTCGAGTTTCGAAAGAACTTTAAAATGATACAGAAATTACATACTGATTTACCGATGCTTTAATTCTGGATCTGGACTTGAAACCGATCCAAGCGGCAATGATTAAATTAAGCTTCTTCTCATGACTTAGCCTTTTGACCGCTAAAGAAATTCCGAGATTACGACTAGGGCCTACACGCGATCTGGCCAAACTTCTGAAAGTTCTGAACTCATTTGAAGACTGTAGGCCTAATGTATTGAACGCACGCTTGGGTCGAGTACAAAAAGTGTCATAATTTCATAATTATGAATTGGCTTGATCGATTAAACGTACTTTTGATTACGAATTGGCACTAGGCCTATACCTGTCATACGCCATAAAGCCTGCTAATGTGCGTTTTCGGCTTCCGTAGAATGTATGTCTATCTGCAAGGCTTGGAGTAATGATTCACCCATCGTCTGCATGCAGCAGCAGCAGCAGCAGCAGCAGCAGCAGCGTCTTGACGCTACCGGCGGTTTACGTTTTCGTTTAAAACCTATCGGCAGAGATCAAGTGATCGGGACGCACAATGGCGACACTTGAGACGGACTTTGTTTTCTTTGTCAGAGGCTAATTTAATATCCGCGACAACTTCGATCGGTCTTTCAGTTTGTTCGACCGTGCAGCACGTCTCAAACACGACCGCAAAGGAACATTTGTCGGTCTATCAATGGTCTTACACGCCTTAAAGGCGTCTGCCACAATGGCCGACGGCGAATCCAGCGATAGTCACTCACAAGCCATCAGATCAATGATAATGTCGATGTTCTGTCGTGAATTTTGGCGGCTGTGAATATTGATGGCGACGCCTTTACGTAGACCTATTTCCTTCGTTCGAATGACAGTTGTCTCGAATCGTTATTTCCAATCGATCAGGCTCAATACAGACCACCAAAAGAACAAATGTTCCTTTAGTTTGTCGCCGATGACAGAACGTTCAAAACAATGAAATAAGCTAAATAACATTTACATATAGGTTTGCATTGTAAACGAATAGACAAGCTTATAGCCTATATGTCTAAGACATATCAAAACGTCAACGTTCTGACAGGCAAAGTCCTGAAGTAGTCGCTCTATACTGCACTCCAAACTAGACTACTGCAACTCGATCAACAATGCCGCGTCTTTAAAAGTCTACAATCGTCAATCAACAACACTCCCGCCTGTGCAGTCACCAAAACTTCCAAACACTGCCAGAGCTCAATAGATTAAGAGTCCTCAGAACATCAACTGCAAAAGTGTATTTATTACCTACAATGTCCTTAAGCCTTTCAACTCTTACAAATATCCAGCTTCTCGCTACTAAGCGCGCGCCAGAACTAGCCTGCTCGTTCTTCTTCATAGGCCATATACCTTTCTTTATCTCGGCCTTCAGTCTCCTATCCTCAACCTCTTCTTAATCCAGGCTGTACCGTTCCTTTGAAATCAATTATTGATAGATAATTCATTTAATCCTTTCTCGCATGTAAATCCGAGTAGGCCCTAGGCCCTATATATAGCGGATAATACGGGGTTCGCGGCTCGTCAAGCGTATCTTATTCAAAAACCAACTACTAAAGGAACGTTCAGTTTCATAGTGCCTCTTAGCCATATTTTCGGATTTTGCGAAGATTACGATAAAATAGTATACAAATCGGACGACGACGCAATTTTTAGAGCTCCTGGCGTTGACGCTGCGGCTACTTTAGCGGCTGCTGGAAAAGTCGACGTTATGAAAATCTCGTGGTTTATGCCGCACGTTATACCGTCGGATATGGAAAAGCTGCAGTTATATAAAACTATCGAATCGAAAGCGTCAGTACCAGTTGCCTATCGCGCTCGTCAATGCGATACTATCACAGTTCCTGAATCGACTATTTTTAGCTGGCCTCTTGGCGTCAAGACGGCTCCGGAAAAACCTAGGTGGATAGTCGTCGGATTTCAAACCAATCGCAGCGGCAGCCAACTACATAACCCATCGATCTTCGATCATTGCAATCTTAAAAACGCGTACGTGATGTTGAATCAAGAGAGATACCCAGCCGTAGACTACGACCTATCGTTCCCCGACCAGAAATTTTCGAGAGCTTACAGAGCCGCGGCGACGTTTAGCGAAAAGTTCTACGGAACTGATTACGCAAAGTAACATCACCCCAGCCGATTATAAAGACCTATACCCGCTCATGGTATTCGATATTAGTAAACAGTCGGAAAAACTGAAATCGTCGGTCGTAGATATCCAAATCAAATTTAGTTTTAACGCGGCGGTCCCTGCTGGGACACAAGCTTATGCGGTTATAATTTCGGATAAGTTGTTAAAGTTTCAATCCGATGGCCAGAAAAATAGCGTGGTGTACTAAAAAAAGTTCTAACTTAAGAAATAATATTATCATTATAAAATAAAACATGAAGCTGCCAGAATTGAAAGAATTAATGAAACAACACAATATTCGCGGACATTCTTATCTCAACAAACCGCAAATGATTTCGCGGCTAGTCGAGAAAGGCGTGCTTACTCTGGATGTTGTGGAAAATTGGAAACAACCGCCTAAAATAACTAGTAAGGATGAAAAATACGATAGGTTGAAACGAATAAGGACACACCCTAGACGCGTAGAAATTTTAGACAGGGAAACGGGTCTGATCGATTCGTACTCATCGATGTATAAAGCCGCGAAAGCGCTTAACCAAAACGCGGGTGTAATAACGATGTTTAACGGAAAAGTATATAAAAAAAGATACGAGATTAAAGTGTTGGAGAGTGAGGAGAAAGATCTAATTAATTTCGAGGAGCAGTGAGGTAAAGTATGAGTGATGAGAGTACGAGTGAAGAGGAATGTAGTAGTAGCAGTGATGAGAGAGTATGAGTGATGAGAGTATGAGAGTGAAGAGGTATGAGTAGTACCAGTGATGAGTGCCACTAGTATGAGTGAGTAACCAGCGAGAGACAAGTGAGGAGCGGTACTAGTGATACATAAGTACCCGCGGTGTGAAACGAACATTAAACGTAAGTAGACACAGGAATGAAGACAGTGATACTAATTAATTTCGAGGGTTAGTTATAAGAATTTAAATAGAACTTATCCAGATCTATTTAAATTCTGCTATTTATATATCGTAAATGTATAATTGCATAACCTGAATTCCGTTGAGAAGCCAAGCATCCTCTACTATCGTTAGTCTATAATACTGATAAGCGGTCGTCGTCGAAATATTAAAAAATGTCGGAGCCGGTTGCGCTAGTATCGGTCCACTCGTTGCGAATAATGGCGCGAACGTTATTCCATCGTTACTCGCGGTGAGACTAATGCCCGGACATTCCATTCTAACTTTCAACGCGAATCTCCAAATTACGACCGGTTCGGGACATTTTATCTGTATCCAAGAGGTTACACCTTTACCTCTAAACAAAATCTCACCCGTTAGGAGATTGTTAAAAGCTCTAAACGCCTCGTGCCCGATGGTCGAACTGGCGCTAACGACGAAACCGGTTAAACTATTATTAGCTTCCAAATTAGGAACGTATCCGACGCGGCACTTTTTCCAAGAATTATCGACGTACTTCTTAGTAGCCGCGTCTTGAGCTTCGACGGGATCGTGTAAATCAGAGAGATATATTTTTCGTTCATCGTGATATTTTGATAGAGTTCGGTTCTTCGATCGGTAGAAGATTTTCCGAATCTTATTATATCGTGCTCCCCGTGCTTGCATAAAAATCCATCCGTCGTTTGTAATGTAATAGGGCTGTTCAACTGACATTGCATTTTATTCGTCGTACTACCCAACAACAACTGGAATTGTTTAATTCCTCTCAAATCCTTACACCCCAGCGTACGAAAGCTATCGCCGTTGACGCTTAGAAATAAATTACCCGTCATGGTATCTCCGGTCTTTGATACCTTCGTGTCGACGTATTTTTTGTTAGCTAAATGGTCGTCGGCGGTTGGGGCGGCGTTATTAGTGATTTTATCGGCGATTAGAGCAGTAGCCTGACTAAAGCTAATGGCTTCATCGCCGTTGCCAGCTGACGGATACTCAGTCGGTAAACCTACGAGAAGATGACCACCCATATCTATATCTCCGGTAATGTCGTTGCTTCCGTCTAACCTTAGAAAAGAATTATTTATCTGAGTTAGCGTAACGCCTCCGGCTACAACTCGTTGCATATAACCAGAGTCAGTATGACCAAATTTATCAATAGGCATTGTGTTTTTAAATATACGATATTAATTTATTAATATAAATCGTTTATAATTTCTTGGAACTTACAACCATCGTTCATTATTTTCTTTAGCACGTACAGACACAGATGACCACAGAAGACTTCGTTGTCCGGCTGAATTCGCTCGCTGTTGTAGTACACGGGATCGCCTAAATATTTCAACAGTTCAGTAGGTGGTGGTAGACCGTAGCTGTCAAAATAAATTTTATCCTTAGCGCGTTTAATCCAACACGTCCAATGGGTCCCTCTACCGCTCGAATCGTCAAGATTAAGGATACCGCACTCGTTCGCTCTCGGTTTTTTAGGCAGCTCGTCTCTTATAAAAACTCCTCTGAAATTATTTATATTCAGTTTCTTCGCCGCATCTAATAACTCGAAATTCGTTAACGGTTTATTAGGAAGGACTACACCTTCGACGTCGATGTTTTTTACAGTTGAAGCACTCATTTTATATTTTATCTAAATGTTTTAAGAAAGTAATGAGCTTTGACTTCCTGCATTACGTAGAGCCAGCGATCTATTTTGTTTGATTTTTTGATATTTTTAAGCGGTGACAAAGGACGAAGGTTTTTCCAGTTCATAGCTTTATGAAGTTCTTCCTCGTCTAGCAAATTGAACGATGAGATCGGTAAAACGTGATCGTGGTGCCACGCCGAGCCATACCCCTCCATCGTCATACCTTCTTCGAATTGAAATTTAATCCATTTGGTGAATATTTCAAAGTCGAGACCTATAAGTTGACGCGTTGTTTGCGATTTCGATTTACCTTTTAATGCATTGCTAAGCCTAACCCTCATATTTGTAAGTAGTTTAAATTCTGGGTCGTATCGCTTTCGAGCTTTAGAATACGCGTTATTATATTTATATTTACATTCCTTACATTCATTATCAAACCCGTCTTTACGACATCTATTTTTTACATATTCTATTATATTCTTTTCTTTTTTACAACAGCTGCAAACTTTTTTATCTTTTATTTCCCTCGTCTCTAGTTGTGAATATTTTTGCCTAAGTTCCTTCGCTTTGATATTTTTGCACATTTTACAACTAGAACGATACCCGCTCTTATTACTTTTATCTTTATAAAATTCAGTTAAGCTTTTTTCCATTTTGCATTTTGTACATACTTTTGTTAACTTCCATTTTATATAAGTATATTTATTCTTTAAGTAGAATAATGTGACCGTACGATAAAGTATGAACACCGTCATGCTGAATCAATCGTTTATCATCATCAGCTGATAGAGCGATCTTATTAACTTCCTCGGTGTAGATTTCATGGTGATACGATCGTATAACATTCATCGTTCTAGATTGTTCTCTTTTCGTGAACAAACAGTTTTTATAGTCTTCGTGTGTTATTGCGTTCTTAACTACGTTCTTCTTTACACCCTTTGCACTTCTTATGATCTACTCCAGCCATTTTGTATGAATATAGTTTCGACCTTAATCCAACAAATTCTTCGATCTGTTTACCAGCTGCTTCATCTTTAAACATACCGATAACCTTTTTATTCACTCCAGTTTCTATCCCAGATGGATGGTCTTTTGGGTAATCGGATGTGTCGAACCGGCTTCTAATGTCTGGAGCGATATCAGCGTAGAAATCGTCTGTTTTAATTTCATAAGCTAGCGAATCCGTATCCGTAAATAACAGTTTTGACCTATCTCCATATTTCTTCTTAATGTAATTATAATGAAAATCAAACATTAGCGTTTTACTTAAATCTAAGATGCACATTCCGAGATATATAGGCTTGTTATAATATAGCTTCGTTCGTTTCATATGAATCGCTATTAGATTCTCATCAAAAATCGTTCGAGTGTCGTAGCTAGTTTTCGCTGTTAATTTTATCGCTTGCTTTTCGCTGGAGACTAGTTTAATATCTACGTGATTCTCTATATTTTCACAAGTTTTCCCAAAAACAGAGTTGTTCATTAGTTTAAAAAAGTCTTTCTCGAAATCGTTAGTTGCTCTAGTCCTCAAGCCGGTATTTAGATCTATATATTTTTTCAACCAGGCACTTTCTTCGAACTTAATTCCGCGATGAATTTTAGTTATCTTCAAGCCTAGGCTTTCGTACAGCTTTAAATTTTCGTAATGAACTATATACTTTACTTTATCGTTTAGGTTTGGAATAAGTTTAGGCACGGTCGAAGATTCGGGTGTAAGATTCTCAGGAGCGAGCGGGTAATCGTTATGAAGATCGTGCAAATCTCTCGAATATTCCAAGTCCACTTCTAAAATACTAGGCGTCGTTCTCCAATCGTTTAGCTCGTCATCACTCATCCACTCGAACCCGTGAGTCGGTAGATTTTTTGACATAGCCCATCCGTAAAGATTATTAGCGTCAAGGTACGCTATAAACGACGAAGGCTTGCTCGCGTCGAACGAGGGCATGTACTTATTATTCGCCTGCGCATAACGATGCGAAATTGTGCTAACACCGCCTCTTATCCCGTGTTTAACCATCAGTATCATATCGTAGTCGCTTAATAATTCCAACTCTACACCAGTCAACTTTAAAGCAGCATCCCAAGCAAGACCCGGAGAAGTATAGTACCAAGCGGGGTCGAGACCGTAGTTCTCGCAGCACACGTCTCTGAAATTCTCAAAGACATCGGCGAGTAGGAGAACGTCTGACAGATTATATAAATCGTGGTATTCTCGCAATGTTTTACATCGAAATTCTTTCCATACCGTCCGTGCGTGATCGTAATCTTCATCGCTGATATCCGAGTCGTTTAGTTTAGAATAGAATGCGGATTTGGGAGGCAGTTCGGTTTCGTTTAATCTTTCAACGCCACAGACATAATCGTAAGGGTAGACTCCTTTTTTGAGTAATAGATCGAGCTGCCTACCTTTATAAAATTCACCTACATTCTTACACTGCTCTTTACTAAGGTTTTTAGATAGCGCGTCGAGACTCGAGGGCATGAATCTAAAACTATCTAGAAAACGTAATTCGCGTTTGACCTCTACTTCCTTGTTTTCTTTATTCACAAACTTATCGACCACAACTTCTCTGCTAAATGAAATGTATTTTTCTTCGTTACAAGGTATGCAATTAATTCTTTCGTTATCTTCGCCTCGTAGTTTCTTTACGAATAAGTGAGCATCGTAACAAGATAAATTATGAAACAGTACTGGGAAAAACTTGGGGACCTTATAGCTTAAATTACATTTGTTATGGGCCGCCCCTCTATATTTTCCAGTTAGATGACAATGGTCTCTAACTCGATCAACGCCTAATTCGCCTTCGCAAATGTGGCAAACGGTAGCCGAATCGTATAGCTCCTTGTCTTTCTTCCCGAATATCATTCGTTTTGGAAATTTAAATCGTTTGTAAATATCTTTTATATTCTCTATAAGAGTGTCTATAAATATTTGAGCTACATCGTCGTCTTCGTTCTCCGCTGTAAACATTACGGGGTCTTGCGAATATAGGTCATCGTCGAAACATTTTATAAAATAACAGAATGAACTCGGAACGTGTTTTTGGTATTTGTTAGTATAGGACGTGTTGGGATTTGGCTGACAAGTGTCTATAGGTTTAATGAAGCTTTCAAAATCGGCGTACACTACGAAGGGGACTCGCATCTTTCTATAATAATTTTTAAAACTCAACATAGTTCCCGGTTCCGGTAGTTCTATCTTTTGCGCCTCGTGTTGGGAACAGTACTCGGTATGTTTAGTAAGCGCTTCTATTCGTTGATAACCGGTTAAACATCGTCTACAATAGTGCATTGAATTTTTAGATTTCTCTGTGTGTTTCATCATCAATCTGTTAAAATTCTTTATCCAACAATAATGCTTCTTTTCTCCGTCGGAAATAAGCAATAGATCTACATAGGTATCGCTTTCATGCTTAGATATATATAATGGGTATAGTTTAACATCTGTCTCGTAACCGAAGACATTAATACTAATGTTATTATTTCTCTCAAACCTGCTTATCACATTAGCATCCGCCGCTACTGGAAATTCGATGCCGGACCAATTAAGTTTCTCAGACTGCCTAATTAATTCTTTCGTAATTCTTTCTGAATCTCTCGCAACAGGGTTTAAGGCTCTCGTGATGCACCATTTGAAACATTGTTCGTCTTCGTTCTTCATATTAATAATTCCCTTTTTACTAGCTAAACATTGCGGTAGTGGAATGTAAGAACTTCCTTTCAACGGTTTATAAACAACCGTATCGATATCCAACTTCATAACGGATTTAAACCTCCAATTACTACCTCGCATCTGATAACTCGCCATGCTCTCCTTAATTTTATCCACTGCGTCGCTATATATTTCACCCACGTCGGTTGCGTCTAAAATAATCTCATTCTTCGATTTAAAATTAGGTTCAGCTTCGACTACTTCCCCAGATTTCATATCTACTTTCTCCATTACACATAAAAGATTGAATTGAACTTTTACCCCTCGATTTTTCGTTAGCAGACCGACTACCCGCGGCCTTACAGCATCGAGGAAAGATGTGACGTCGATTCCCTCAGTTCCTTCGATCGTGTATCGTTTAGTAAATCCCTTAATAGCATTCGCGGTCTCTAGGATTTCGAACTTTGGTTTAATTATTTTCCTAAAATATGAAGTAATTTTTGTTTGCATTTTAGCAAACTTCTCCTTTACGACTTTCATCGGTTGCTTAGGTATGTTCCTTTCAATCGCCTCAACACATGTATTAATCGCTGATTTTGTCTTATCGAATAGTTTTCGTACTTTCGTGACTGGTATGGATGCTTGTGTTGGGATTTCAATTATTAGGTTAGGTGTAAAATGTGAGGGGATTAGCGTTTGAGTCTCGTTAGCTTCAATTTTAGCGATCAAATCCGCTTTCCGTAGTCTCGTATATCCGACCATGCCCCTCTGCTTGGCGATTTTTCTTAGTTCGATAACAGTGTTCTTCGTATGATCCATTTTATATACAGAAGATTTTTCTTTAAGCTCTTTCGTTAATAAGTCGCAGCTGTGCGACCATTACGAGATTGGTGAATATCTCAACCATAACTACATTTGTTTTACGTCGGGTTAGAACAGTCTGCTTGTGTTTATGAGTAGGCCTATGTTTGAAGGGGAATAATTGTACTTTGAACCAAGAGCATTGTTATACGCGCTGAGATGAAATTCGAGGGTCCAAATCGAGATTTAGTTACATGCAGAAAGCTTCCGGATTGTATTTTCTAGGCGCATATAGCTTCGTGAATGAGGGGGTCTGACTTAATATTAGTCTAAATTATCGTACACTGACCAATATTAAGGTCCGTTTATGGCGATTTGAGGTGATTTTGACCGAATTACTGAATTGAGAATTGATTACTAACATCAAAGCAATAGCTCTATGAATTCCGAATTCAGAATTGCAGTCTGCATTAAACTAAGTAGCCTAACAAGATAAACTAAACAAATGCCACTCAGTCCATTTGTGACTATCTTTTCCTTAATACTGCGCAGCCACTGATCATGCAGTCATTTTCGATATTCTTATTTCATGTGTCCATCTGTACTTTAGGATAACGTACATAAGGATTGAGGTGACACGAGAAGAACTGGGGCAGAAGGAAACATGTGTAGTGGAAAGAATAAAGAAACGAAGACTAACATGGTATGGACATGTGATCAGGATGGAAAACGGAAGAATGCCGGCAAAGGCGCTGCACGGAGAGGTGGAGGGCACGAGAAGCAGAGGACGTCAGAAGAAGAGATGGATAGATAACGTACTGGAGGACATAGAAGACAGAGGATGGGACTTAAGAAGGGCAATAGAACTCGCAAGAGACCGACCAAAATGGAGAAGTTTTGTTAGAGTCTCATCGTCAGCGAATACTTGACGGAGGAGAAAGAAAGAAAGAAAGAAAGAAGAAGAACATAAGGATTGATATGGTCGTATATGCTCGTATTCTCTACACGTTCAGATGCTTTTCCATAATCTCTTTGTGAGATCGTGTAAGGATAAATTTATTGTGATACGAAAAGCAACGAAACCTGTTGAAGTTTTCTGATGACAGTTTTTTTTATCAGCGGACAAATTCTTACCTTTGAGTCGTGTGAATACACAAACTCCGAAAGTAATTATCAAAACAGTGATGACAAGGGTAGCCATTGCTATGCAAGCGATGATTAGTGTATTTCTCCATTCATCTGGAAAAATTTTGTATGGAGTGTTTTATTTATGAAACTGGGGTCGACAATTAACACATAATAGTTCAAAGGCGCGCAATTCTCTCTTCTGGAAGGGTACGCACCAAAATCTTTCCAACAGTGTATGTCTCTCTGAAAATTGTCGTAAGCTCCCAGCGGCCCCAACGAGTTTCTGTTGTAGATGTCCATCGAGACATTTGAAAGTATTTTATGCTCTTAAAGTACTGCCCGATGTGAGTTTTTGAAAGAGTGTCACAAGTCAATATCAGTTTCGTGTGCCATTGCTTTGTCAAAGATAATTCCAAAGATTTCGGACTGAATATTACTACGGTGCAAATGAGGTGGTACCCGGTACATGCTTCAGAATATCGAGGATGATAATTAAGTTTGATTAGTTGTTCCACGTAGGCCTACCTGTCTGCATAATTATTGTGTATCCAGGCACTTAGGCTTAAATAGCGCCTCTTGAAGAAGCTCTGTAAAATATGCTGCACTCAAAAGTGTCCAACTGATCCATAAAAAGCTATAACTTAAAGATAATGTAAGTTGCGAAAAATCAAATGTCAGTTTGCACTTTTTCTTAGTTATATGTCTAAATAATTCCAATATTGATTGAATGAAATCATGTTGTCAGCAAATGATTTGCATCAATCTACATAGATTTATCTTGGCAACATGGCTCTGTCCAATGAGTTGCAATTTTGTGCGAAAGCAACCATTGACTGGTGTTCTATGCATTACAAAAACGATACAATTGAAGTTTCCGGATTAGACTATGATTATTTGTAACGATATCCTCAGTAATTACCCACACTTTTATTCATGACTATGTATGTACGTGTTATAGCACTGAGCTGAGTTGTTGTTAAGAGGATAATCATCCTTGACAATTAGGGACTCTGAATTAATTAGAAACCAGCGCATAGAACCAGCTATTTAGGGCATAATAATATAATAAAATGGGGAAGTTTACCTTGATGCTTGGTTACGGATGAGGTGTTGGAGCCTTTTAAATTGGCTAATTTAAAGTTCAACTGTCAAGGGATTAATTATTTTCTGCTCATGCGCTCTGAACCATTTCTGGTGGATGTAGGAGGAGAGCGATGTCGTCCGTCGGCGGTAATGGACGTCGAGAAATTTGAGGGAGGAATCGAATCGTCTCCTGATCGATCGTTACTTCAATAAGTTTATGATCGAGACGATCGGTGTCTTATCTACAACGGTAGTAGGGTTTGTCCTGCCAACGGGAGATAAGTGTTTAACCGAAGAAGTAAGGTTTAAACGTCAAGTGAATCGATACGAACGGTCTACGAGCTCAAAGTGTTAATTGTATTCCTACGTGGTCGAGTGAAAACGAAACGAACGATTGAACAGCTCAAGGTGTGAGCTTCGTTATCTTGTGAACTGATATAGTCAGAAACTGTAATAGTCGTGGTCAATTATAGTGACTTGCGAATAATCTTGCTTCGGACTCGTAGAAGAGTTAAATACTTTCAAGGACAATCGTTGTTCAACCGAATCAATATTAGAAAGCGAAAGAACTGTTTTCAGCATGAAACATAGCCTACGACTCAGGAGCTGCTACGATCCATGAATCTGAAAAATCGAAAAAGCTGTCCCAGCTTCATCTCCTCAGGAATCGTTTCCAACTTGACTCGCAGCAGTGAAATTACCTGGTTTTGGCTCACCTATTGTTAATCTCTGACATGCTGTTAGTTAATTTAGTTGTTTTATTTGATTGCTGTTTATGTAGGCCTACTTGTGATTTTGAATGCAAATGATTCAATAAACTTAAACTTAAGGCGTAGGAGGTATTTAGGTTTCCCACTCATAATAATTATATTAAGACTAAAATGTGCTGGTTTAAGTAAGGAGAGATTTGATTAATGACTCTTGATTGAATTTATACCCTAGACTAGATTGACTTATACATACATATATTATGTGTATCATATACATTATAATATTAGTCATTTATATTCATGTTTAAATCTGAAGTGTCTTCTGATTGGATGAACTCTGAACATGACATACATAATGACCAATAGGAGCCAAAGACTGAGAATAACAAGTAACCGAACTCTTGATCATAGTTAGTGCTATTACCATACTCAAATTGATAGCCAAAGGTTTACATTATTATAGCTAATCATTTAGCAATATCAACGTATTGTCATCAAACATAAACCTGCATATTTTCTTATAAGCTATCGCGATATGATGGTCCATTTTACTCTATTTAACTCTTTTCAGTAAGCGCTGGGTCTGTGACATAACCGTTTGCCGGTTTGGTCCAGATGAGGGAACTCCGTGTGAGCACCCTGGACACTTTTTTACGCATGCGTGCTTCTACGAGCAAGCAATATTACTTAGCAATGACTCGAACTGGGAGTATGCCACGCGATGCACTGACCCCGCGTGAAGAACCTTAGGTTTCGTCCGTCGCTGGCTAAAGCTTATACGAGCAAGAAATCAGTGCGTACTAAAGTCCAACTTTGGATTCGGGACTTTCATTGTACTTTTACTTTGCTCTTTTTACCGAAACACCGAAACATAGACTATGTCATCAATTAGCTTACCATTTACGTTGTCGACAGTTTCAGTGTCTGGCAATGTTCCACTGATAACACCTATGTCAACAAAGTCATTCATCTTTGTACTTTATCTGAGAATCTTCGCTATATATACTGAAAAGTATATATAGCGAAGTATATACTGAAAAGTGTTATCTATAAAATTAGTAACTGCTTGCCAGCAAGTGTTATGGTGCCTAACATTCTATCTTGGAAATACTGTTAGTTTAAAAAAAACAATAAGTTTTTAAAATTGCATTTTTGAGATGTTTGACGTCCCAAGCACCCTTTAGACGTTGAAACCACCGAAACCAGCAACAGTTTACAACAAAGACATTTTTTTTAAAATTGACAAAAACACATCGAATACGTGAACACACTATGCATGCAACAGATCTGATTTTATTCTCACCATGTGTACAATTTCCCAAAGTTCCGAACCATTTGTCATTTATACAGGCGAGATGCCACGTGTTTCGACTGCTATAGCAGCCTATGACAACTACATCATCACGTCGCTTAAGCCAGGCATCTTCCGGCGGAATAATATCTGAACAACCGAAGGCTGTAAGCAAACAATCATTTAACGATGTCATCGCTCTAAGACAATAGTAAGTTACTTTTCTGTGACGCCGTAGTGTTTGATCTATTTTCTATAGTGTGTGGTGGTCAAGGTAAACTGAACATTCTATGACAATTCATGAGTAAGGGAGTGTTACGCAAAAGGGAAAATATTGCAGAAAGTCGGTAAATGTGAAGAAAATCTTGTAACATCTCCAAACGGTAATTAAAAACCATATTCGTTAAATGAAAATGCATTATTTGTCTTTCAGTTTTCAGAATACTTTCGTAATTTTAATCGTAGCCTAATCGCAAACTCAAACGTTTGAGAGCGCTACTCTAAAGTAGCAATGCTTAAATCGTAATTATAGCAACATGTAACGTTCTCAATCTCCATAAAGGCAAAAATATCGTCTGTACATCACTATATTTCTTTATACGGTATCATTCTCAAGAAAACATTATGTTTGCGAAGTTCCGTTTACAGTAACTGATATTCAGTTACGCAACGATGATTCCCCCACACATAAAATCTGTTGAATTCCATTTATATAGGGTAGAGCTGTACCGATATCGCTTTTTGACGATTATACCGATACCGCGTATAGCCGATTATTAAATTGCCGATACCGATACCGCGTATAGCCGATTATTAAACTGCCAATACCCCATATGAGGACCGAATATTTCATTATTTGTTTAGTCAAAATGTTCGGTTCCGAAACATAAACTAGTAATCTATCGTCACAGCCATAAGGGTGGAAGTTTAAATTAAGTTGGGAAGTTGCTAACGGTATGTTTTAATGCGTAGATAATAAGGGATGTAAAATGATAGATTAAAATTGATGAATAACTTGAAATATGAAATAATAATTCAAGTAAAATTACTAAATTATAACACAATTGTGACATCGGCACCGATTAACCGATTATTTCTGCCGATACCAGATTATACCGATTGTTCTAATAATCGGCCCGATTACGCGTATGGCCGTTTAATCGGTACAGCTCTAATAATAGGGTAAACTCGTAAAGTAAAAATAATTGATAATATGATTTGAATGACAAGTGGGATCAAACGATAATAATCATCTATTTTGCTAGATGACTGCAGTAAGACAAGTTCAGTAATTTTCTTCTAGCTATGTAATGTATTGCAATCTAATGAAAAACTCTCAAAAAATAAATAGAATAAGTGGCACTTGTCAAGATAGCTCACGACACAATAGTGCTTTGTTCGTTTGATATTCAGTGCAAAATACACTTCGTGGTTCCGTAATTCGCAAGTCGTGTTTGAGCTATCAGTTTCAGGTTTCATTCAGAAAATAAAACGTCTTGGGATTCCAATAATTTATTAAGTAGGGCCTATCAGTAGGACCTATTGCTACAACGATACTTAATTTTTACATAGAAGGGCTCAGTCTTTGAACAACTTACGACGTGTTTGATCATAGCGATCTATTTCATACTCTGTAAGCAAAACTTTTAAAATATTCAGATCAATGTCTGCACTCTGCATACATTTAAGGTGGTACAAGTTTCGATTAGATTAAATTCAAAATGCGTACCTACCTTTAAGTTTCAGAATAAACATGTTTGAATAGTTATTGCCATCCCTCTCAGAGTTGGAATATAAGACTATATTTAAAGCATTTCCAGCTGAATTATACAGGGTTGTTTCTCTTTGCAATTCATTTGCACAAATTGACATATTTCGATTTCCTATTTTTTCACTAATCACACCATACTTCTTACAGTTCACATTTTGTATCTGTGCATCAGCTAGATTCCTTGCAACAAAGTTAAATAAAGTAATGATAATTTTTTGGCCAACAGGTGCTTCAATGATCCATGGTTGATTATTTGTTCCACATGTTCTTTGGGTAAATGAAGGCGATAATATGTGAGTCGGACTATTACTTGCGGTAACTGCACATGAACGTTCCTCATCTACAACTGAACACCACAGAGATAATCACTCGTTTTGAGTAAACGTTTATCTTCAAAAGAAACTTCTATAGGGCTCGTTTTCCAGTTATATAAAAAATACAATTCAAGAAAATATAAAATATCTAAGCTAATAAAATGAATGAATGAATGAATGACTACGACAATTTCTACAGCGCAGTTACACGGCACATGCCGTTACAAGGGCGCTTTAACAAGCTCCACACTGAATCAGAGATACGCTTTTTCAAAGTAATATGCCTTGAGCCTGGACTTGAATGACTCCATAGTAAGTGCAGATCGTAATGAAGGTGGAATGCCATTCCAGCACCTGGATCCAGCCACGGAAAATGCACGATCACCAAAGCCTGTTCTTGATTTCCGCACATGCAGATCGCCCTTTGCCTCAGATCTCAAAGAAGGTCCGGCTCTGGTCGACGACACATTCACGCAATACTCTGTAACGTACCCCGGTGCCGCACCATGCGTACAGTACTTGTACACAAGTAGTGCAAGTTTGTGTTCTATCCGGTACCGCACCGGAAGCCAATGCAACACATCACGGAGCAATGGTGTTACATGATCGTATTTCCTACGATTGCACACTATAGCCTTGCTGTCGAATTCAGTACCGATTGAAGTCGATCCAGGAGAAGTTTGGGTGCCCCCGCCAGTAGGCTATTGCAGCGGTCGACCTGAGTGGTGACAAAACAGACGACCGCCGTTTATGCTGCTTCGAAAGGCAGTGATCGTAAGCAGCTCCTGATTAGCCTCAATTGACGGAAGCATTTACTCACCATCTGTAATAATTATGCTGGCAAAGATGTTTCGAAAATTACACACCTTATATTAGTGTAGGCCTACGTATAGCCTATCGTTTATAGCACATGCATTTCAGCTTGCACTTCCTCCAAAGGCAAGGCCAATGATGACCAAGGCATTTCATTCGACTGTTAGCAATACAGCTAACAAGCTTTTATTTTACTGTGCAGAAAATTAGCGTTATATAATTATAAGTCCAAATAGTAACTTCGCTGTTTTCGCTTAGTTAATATCTACAATGACGTATTATAACTTGTTTAAAACATGAAATTAAGCTACCTCATTTCGACCATGCTAAGTAAACTGAATATAAACCAATATTATTGTATGATCCACTAAACTCGTACTGTATCTGCCTTCGAGAAACGGCACAGTGAATATGAAGCATTACCGTACTCCCCTTCGGGACAATGAGAATAAAACGATTTGCGAAGGACTTCAGAATACTTAAGCTACCTCTATCTTACATACGAGCGCTAGCCTATATCAATTGATTTTTGTAATGATCCATGACGGCGAAATATAAGCCGTTTGATCTTGTAAGATTGCGTTTTATTACAATTATATAGTACAACCGTACCAGTAATGCAGCTGTAATTGACTTCAAGGTATACTATTAGGCCAGGAAAACAAGGCTGGATATCTTCAACCAAAATCTCAGAGAGACGAATATCGCATTCAGTTTTCCCGGAGCATTTCCGATCCAATATATACAAAACATCGGCTGAGCAGCCAAGAAAGCGCGGATCATCACCAACCGCTGCAACTTCCTCAGTCGTTATGCATCGGCCGATACGCATTCGTCCATAGACAGCTGTTTCCATGAGAATGACTTCATTTCTTAGGCATCGAGGCTGAAATATCTCATAGAGGCAGTACTCCTCTGAAACTATTAAGTAAAATCACTTTGACATAAAAATAACTAGGCAGAAAATGTTGTTAAACAGGCTAATAAAGTCTAACGAGAATTGCAAAAACAGGTTCAGTAATAAAGCAGGTGGTGAAATAACCGTAATTTAATTGTTACACTTTGTAATAATTAAGTATAAAATCTACCGTAGATCGTGTATGTAAGCTTAACTGTAATAATTATTAAGTTTACATTGTGCGGCTTCGAGGTAAACTAAAGACAGGTTCAAAACATAGATATCAAGAAATGGTGTCGCCATGATAACGTCTTTGTCTTTCCAACTCTCCACTCTTACCTTTTTAAGAAGACACACAAATATAGCCTACTCCAAGCAAACAGACATCTAAACACCAACAATGGGCGACAACACCTCAGTAACAAATTAAAGCCACGACTATTTTGATCTCTAAGATCAGAATATTATTAACACCTCTTTATGTTCATAACAAGACGTTCTAAATATATTATATTATATTCTAAATATACTCATATTATGAGTCTCGCTCAAAGAGGAGCTATATAAATTTATTATTGCAATTACAGTAATAAAACGGCTTAGTATATCAATATCTACAGTGTCATGTTGTGTTTAGTATATAGGCTGCTCGATTAGCAAAATATTTGGTTCAAAATTGTGTTTTGTTATTTTGAAATACGCTACATAAAAATTCATCTTCACTTCCTCTGTTCCTTGCTCGCCTACCAACAAATAGTGCATCGATCAAAGAAGACATCAAATCTTGTTGTGCCTCACTTTCGGGCGTTCTCGGTGGCTGATATTTGAATTCACTGCTCAGCTTCATGTGTTCTGTCAATTCTGTAATGCCAATGAGGTATAAACTTGAGGTTCATCGGTCTCAACTTGCCTGGCCATTGAACTTGACTTCTGGTTTCATGTGCCATGGTATTTCGCCAATCATCGATTGATCACTTGTGCATTATGATAACGTTGCTATAATTATATTAGATTGGAGATTAGCTAAGGACAGATGATTATCCTGCCAGTAAAGACCGTCTCCAGTGCTACCTAACTGAGCAATGCTCAGTGTTAACTGAGCATTGCTAGTATACTGACGAACTTTGTAGTTCTTTATATCACTATTAACCTAGCGATAAGTGATTTAGGTACATGTAGGTACTCACGTTCATTAATTTGAAATTCCTCCCGCCGCGAAGAAAAACCTAATGAATAAACAGCCGACTATAATACATTGCTGTAGACTAACAAGATCATTTGATGCATTTTTAACTCCAATGTAGGCATAATTGTTACTAATTATTGATATTCATGCAATCAATCGATATTCGTTTAATTCAATAAATCCAGTTGTCATGAACGCAACTGCATGGTTACAAGTGACACCGATTGGTAGTACGGTAGCGCAGAGCTAGAGTTAGTTATTGAAGTGATTATAAGACAATTAATCTTTGAATAACACATGCGGAGTGTAGTTACGCTTATCCTTGGTCTGGAGGGTGAAGTTGTGCATTCTGGGACGTAATTCATATTTGTTTCGTAGTGTAGGTGGGAAGATTCCCCAGAAGACATTGTATGCTTTTTTATGAATGACTACCCCAGATCCACCACGCCTGGGATGGTGGATAAGAGGAAGTCTCTACAATTCATCCGGTTTAACATGCACTGCAGTTTACCTTTCATTTTCGCTGGCATATCCTAACTAATGTATTACATTAAAAGGGCATTCATTTGGTACAACGAAAAGTACGTTTTAGAAACGTGTAGGCGTTGTATTTTTATGCTTCCACATTTGGCAATTATTCATGATCAAAATGGAATGTTCGTAGTATTCAATTCATCGGACAAAATACGCATTCAGCAGAAATGAAAACAGAATCAATGAAAGATTGCATACAAAACTATACTAAAACTGTAAAAAATATGAAATTTGTGGATCTAACAGAATGCTTGACGCTTACCATATGCCATAGATGATACTAAAATAGCACAAAACATCTCCATGACTTTCCAGTCCAACACAGAATAGCTAAGTATAATTATAGAGATCCGCGTTTGCACTGGCTCTGAACTATTTCTGGAGCAGGATATTACACTGTTTCAACACAGAAGCTGACATTATAAAGTTACAGTCTGTATTTAATTAAGCTGGCCTATGCGACCAACTGTTTTGTATTAAATTTCATGCCATATGATGCACTTGTGTAGTCCTGTTAAAGTTTATGTTTAGTCCCTAATTAGGCCTAGGCTATACGTCTGTGTAAGGGAAGGCAATAATCCATGCAGTCAGCTGGGTCATCGAGATAATTTCTACAGTTAAATATCTAGTGGGGCTGACAATAACATGCATGGTGAAGAACACTGATATTAGATATGCAAAACTTGAAAGTAAAATATGCTGTTAAAGTTTATGACTTTATATACAACGAAACATTGCATGTCTAATAGCAACACTGTCCACAGCAATGCAGAATTTTGAGCTCAAAATATATTAAGCGTCATGTGATCAGCAGATCCAGTAAACAGCCATTGCCTGATCCTTCGCCCTTAAAGATTTAAAACGCAGTGACATTTTACTTAATTGACAATTGTTACAATAGACCAATATTATTGGACAAAAGATGCTGAGCTTTGTCCTAAAATACAAACAAGTATATGAATTCATACTTTATTTTCGTAGTGGTGCGTCAACCCGAGAAAAAGTTGCACGCTGGCGACATATTTTCAATTGCAACTAAAATTAGCACAACAATAACACACAAAACTAACGTGAATCTAAACTAACGCACGTGTGTGGCTCTAATGCATTTGTTGAAACATCTTGTAAGTGAGGTATAAAGGCCATCCATCAGAGATGCAAAACGACCGCCATAATCAAACGACAGGACGTAACGCAAGATCTTTTGCTAACCACTTCGCGTAACAATGAAGGTTGGAGGGTAGTGTGTGGAAGATGATGCCTGAGAGTCCACCGAGGATAACCCAAGTACTAACCGGGCTCAATATAATCTTAACTTCAGGAAGCTTGTCATCGTCCTGTCACCAAACCAAGCGTTTGCTATTTGCATTGACCTAGATATGATTAATTGATTATCTCTACCAGTAAACGCTCGAGTTCACACGTAGAGAGACCCGTCAGATAAGCAACAAAATATGCAGTCATCATTAGTTATGTTTCACTTTTCCTAGACTGCATTTTTGGTTCGCACATTATTGAATGATAAAGAGTTATGGTTCTTCTGCATCATTATACAGTATATAGCCTAATTATGAATTATGTTTCTTTCTTCCCTTGTTGCATCCATAGATTCTATTGCAAATGTGAAACTCTGTATTGCAGTACACAGTCAGCGGGTTCTCCATTGCAGCTGTCCTCGGTTCACCGACATTATTGCGCTCATAAAATGCGCCCCGTAAAATGCGCCCGACAAATGCGCCCGACAAATGCGCCCCGACAAATGCGCCTGCCCCTGCCTGTTGAATGAGACGAAAATGAGACACAACGAAAGCGGAAAAGTGCACTATATTTTAATACATCTAAATTATAAACTACATGTAGAGAGTAGGATAACTAATGAAACATTCTAAGAAAGAAAGTATGTCGCCAGGCTGACAGATACACAGTTTTAGGTTTTAGGCCCAATCTTTTGAAAGACGATTGTCATACGTTCCTCTAACTTGTCAGAAAAAATTATAAATTGTGCACAATTCTTCGGAGGTAGTGGAGGATTGGAACAGTCTCATAACTGCTGGAAACCACATGCAACTGACGAGTTAACTGAACGCATTTGTTCTTAGTGGAAGGCTGCCTTCATCCCTCTACTGAATGTCGGGTCCCATTTGTCGGTTATATAATTGCGCTACTGTCGGAGAGGGGTTATGTCGGGGTTTTAATGTGTTTTGACGCACTTCCATTGAGGCGCTTTTGACGGGTCACCGCTGTTCTCTAGGGAGTGCTATTGCTTCTCTGTTATAGCAACTCTTCAATATGAAATATCGAGATCATGACATTGTTCACACTTGTAACAAAGTGAACTAAATATGGTATCAAGGGTGCCAAGTCCCCTTGTAATTGATAGGCCTACTTGCATGCTGCAGAAGAAATATTTTGTATAAAATTATTTATTAATCCAAATTTGTGACTGTATTTTGGTTGCCAGTATATAGAACCACTGCCGTTCATTGGATTCATAGGGTCCTTCGTTATGCTGCTGACGACAACTAATGGTTGCCGACAGATCCAAGGTATATCATGTAAACGTGTTTGTTAGAGGTAGGCCTACAGTCATCTAGTTGGTAGGTGACTAGGTGTCTTCATCTTTTGGCAGGATTAACGCAGTCAGATAATTATGTGAACGTATAGAAAGAGGGAATGGCCACTGCGTTTCAATATCTGGAAACCAACGCTGGATATTTTTTTAACTATGCACGATCCCCATTTGAACGGGCTATCTATATATCCAGAACAAAATGAATCATCAAACAACAGCAACATGAAATCCTTTACAAGTGTAGGCCTAAATCATATTTGAACAAAATCGCTATGCCTTTTAAGTACCTCTCGTATGCATACGATGTTAATGTCTACTATACTTTAAAAAGGTGTGATGAGGTCTACTTTAGATGATATTACATCGCTTTTTACGAAAGTGTAGATGCATCAATATCAATATAAATATCAAATATGATACAATGCAAGCCATTCAGCTGTATTTCATATTTTCATCGTTACAAAGTTCCGAAGTGCAGAAAATAACTATACTTTTACAGCAGAGACGTTTACGATTAGCTAGACATGCTAATCGATTAGAAACAGAATTAGATAGGGGCCTACTGAAATTTGCTAATCGATTAGAATTAGAATTAGCAAATTCTAGAATTTAGAATTAGATTTCGATAATCGATGGCTCAATACATATTATAGGCCCTATTTGCTTCATTATTTTGTCAAATTTTAATCAAAGCGAAGCAATTTACTATGTAGGCTAAGTTGCTATAACCTATTAGGGCCTACATTATCTAAAGCTAATAGTCAATATTACAATATCTAAAACTGTATCCTATTCCAATACCTAAAGCTGCACAACTGCTAAATTATGTGAGAACAGTCCACAAACCAGCAAACAACATCACATCGGTCAATATTACATGTTACATGCTGCAGTTATTGACATTGCGAAAAGGCTGCGTTTTAGCGTATATAATTATGTCATTGAATATATCCTATGTTTCAGCATATTTAATTATTTTAATGATTTTCATGATAACAGTTACTGTCATCAAAGATTCGTTTGGTCAATCGAATTTCTATTTATGCAAAGAATTATCTTTATCAATCCAACTCTCATTTACGCACCTCGGACCTCCTCGGACTATTCTTTTGGACAACCCTTCTGACTAGACGCAGCGCTCGTGAATAAGCTGGTGCCCTGCGCTTGGCTTTCGAGTGGCGCTTTAGAAATTTGGAGATTACGATTACGATTACGATTACGCAGTCAGATAATTATGTTAAACAATAAAATACGCTAAAATGAAGAGTTACCAACATTTCTACTGCGTGGGTTAACTATTGCATCTCAACCTTGCAAAATGTTAAAAGTTGAGACCACTGGTGGTAAAACTTAATCCTACTTGATTTTATGCGGTTTATCTGAATGAAGCGCAATTTGTTTGTCAACTTGAACTCATCTTAACGAAGTCTGACGAAACGTAAGTTGGCTTCCAATTAGCGTTGATAATTTTACTGTATTTTTTACACTTCCCTACTCTTCCTTCCTATATCACTTTTACCTCAATACTTTTAAAGAACGTTTGAACAAATTCTGGATAATTTTTATCATCAGTTGTCTGCGCAGCCATCGTGAGAAGCACAGAGAACTAAACGCAGAAATAAGAACCTGTAAGGGTTCCCTTGTTTAATAACCATGAACAGATTATTTTATTGAAAGCTTGAATCGGCCTTCAGATAAATAAGTAAACAAGTATATTCTTCAAACTCACTATAATAAACTCATTCCTAATGAACGCATTCTCAGCTAAATTTTCAAACATCTAGTCGATCAGCTAATCGACTTTCGATAATTATAATTAGCTTAAAATTGCTAATCAATTGGAATTAGAATTAGGCTAGCTTCCGACGACGGCTAATCGATTAGAATTAGAATTAGCTGTCTGTCTAATCAATTAGCAAATCGATTAGCATAATATAATCGATTAGTTAGGCTACCCATCTCTGTTTTACAGTGCCGGTGTCTAACACGCGAGACATCAACCGATGGTGCTCCAGTTATTACAGAAAAAGAACAAATACAGGAGTGTATTTCCAAGAGTTAGGTCATGCAACGGAGAAAGCTCATTCACCAAAGCAGTTCTAGTTTCAAGTATGACCAGAGAAATGTAATCACGTTACCCTGCTGATATGTGATAACACAATAAGGACTCATTTAAAAAACTGCGGTTGGCTACAGGACGTTTTGCAGAAAGTCTCCAAAATCTTTGTGATTGATTTTGACCCGAACTGCGTTAATGGTAACACTATCGAACGCCAAATCCTGACAGTGTTCGTACATAGATACCCAACCTCGAGATGTCCTGAACACAAATACCTGTATGGTATGGGTACTTAGAAGGCGATATAATAATAATAATAATAATAATAATAATAATAATAATAATAATAATAATAATAATAATAATAATAATAATAATAACAATAATAATAATAATAATAATAATAATAATAATAATAATAATAATAGAGATTTGAGTGCCGTAGTTCGTAAGCAGTCGATAACTCGAAGCAACGATTCAGAAGCACTTTGAGGAGCAGGGGTAAGTCACTCAAGATGGGCCTGTGTGAAAAGTTCAGTTTTCAGATGTTTCTTGAAAACAGCGACGGCTGTCGAATTTCTAATGTCCGTAGGAAGATTGTTCCATATTCGAGGGGCTGCTGCGATGAAGGATCTTGATGCAGTTGTTGTGTTACAGCGGTGCAAGACTAGGGTTCGGTTTCCGGAAGATCGCATGTTCCTTGAGGGCATGTGAATTTGAAGGAGGTCGGAGAGGTATGAGGGAGTTTTCGTTGTTACGCAGTTGTAGGTGATGATGTCGATTTTGTATACAATTCTTTCCTTAACAGGTAGCCAGTGGAGGGATTTGAGGAGTGGTTTACTGCTGGCACGATATGAAGAGTTGCAGACGACCCGTGCTAGGTTGTTTTGAATCCGTTGAAGGGAAGTTAGGTTTTTTGATGAAGTCCCATAAGAGAAGGCTATTGGAAGGATATGATCGTCACTGTATTATCTTGTCGTCCGCTTAGTTCGTAGCCGGAAGACCAAAGTGCCTCTTTTCAATGCGATTTCTTATAATTTCGTCGATTATAATCTACGGTGATATCGGACTAAAGCGGTCGTAGTGGATAGAGGCGCCACAAAGTCTCTGTGGTGTTTAAGATGATCATTATTCTGCGACATCTACCGAATAAGTGAGTGATAGAGACTAATAATTATTATGTGCTTAATGTATATCGCTTACACTGCGATTTCTGCTTTTTATTCGGAGATCAATAAATTTCTTGCGTTCTACACCGACAGCTGAAATTCAAACACACGGTTTAGTGAGCTGCAAATACTGGGGGGATTCACATTTATTAGAAAGTGACCAATAGCCATAGCCTGTAAAAACTACCTGATATTCATTCATTGATTCAGTCTTTGATTCATTTCAAACATTTATATTGCGCCCCTTCAAGATCCCTACCCTGCGCTATTCGAAATGACGTTAGTGTCAATATGACCAGTCAGTCGAAAACGAGCAAAGCTCGAATATCAGATGGCTAGAAAAGAGTCACCACTGGAAAGGTCCCGCAAACACGGAGAGCAAGTCAACGGCTTCTCATTCATAGCTGATGGTTGGCACGTTATTCGAAGTTCCTCTCAGACGGTAGAAGACGTTGCGTCCTTGCATCCCTCTGGCACTGGATCTGCAGATATATAATTAGTTAATTGATGCTGGTAGACATGTGATAGGTAGTCAGAATAGCATATACTAGAATCACTAGATGAATGATAGAACTATTGTATGAAAAGTGAGGACATGATATTGTAGTTGTGTAGTAAGCCATCAGTGGATGACATGAAATTACTATTGTAGATGAAGAAGATCCTAATTGTCGGCGGACTTATCTCTACGCCTCGGCTGAATGATAGAATTGACTATCAATTGTCGTCGTTCTCGTCTGTCGTCGACAACTCGATCTGACAACAGTGAGAATCCTCTGCCAGTATTTTTGGTTTCGAATGTTAAAGTCCGACAGCCTGATCTTCGGATAACTTAGGCGTACTTTAGTTATTGCGCATACTAATAAAAACTCACAGAGTATTTACAACAGCGTGAACAGAACGTATCTTAAAGGGTCCACTAATATAATTCCAGTCGTCTAACAACTACTTATGGTATCAAACGCCGTTGACGTCGATGGAAAAAATTTTGCACAGTTCTCACAGTTAGCAATTATAATAGTTCTCCTTCAATCTTACACCCTTTTATTAAAGCCTTTTAAAATGCCTTGGCCTCATCTTCCTTGATGCTGGAACGTTCTCTCACATCTATAGGCCTACGTAAATTGAAAACCGCCGTTTGTCACCGAACGAATAAATGAATGAACGAACAAATGTATCGCTCTTTACTTACCAACCTACAGATGTATTAAAATACCTTTGCAGTAAATAGTTCAAGCGATAATGAAATATAGGCCTGTTACTGCAACTCTCGATCTCTGTGTTATGTAGCTCAAATGCAAATTGCAAAAATAGTCAAGACTGATTTCGTTTTCACTTTCTCTTTCAGTGCCTTTCTACTGGAATGTTTTCTCTGAAACCCTATTCACACTATTCAAATCAATAGGCCTATGTGGTTTTAAAACAACCATTCGTCAAAAAAGAGAAAGTATTAGCGAAAAATGTAGGTTATCGCTGGGTTTAACCCTTAGGCCTATAGGCCTACTCCCCAACCTGCATGTTTAGTGTACACCGTTAAGAAATATCCCTTAGAATGATTTTCACATTGGTCGTCAGTAGGCTAGTGGTAGACAGATCCGAGTTGTCAAATTCGAATTGTTAGATTTCAAATTTTGTTTTCAATTATTAATAATAACAGCGTTTAGTTAAATCGAGTGTCATGTTCATAGCGGTATTAATTTTAACGACAAGCTTTCTAACTGGTGAGTTATTTTTCAGAATCCAATTATCCTAGCAATGAGTGCTGCTGCTGCATTGATAAAAGGTTTAAACCAAAATTGAAGCGCTTCAAAAGTCTAAATAGAGCCTTTAACCTGCGCCTTCTAGTTATACTCTATATCAAATGTACTATAATTATGATATTATGGTAAAATAATTTACAATATGTTGGCGTCACTGTTGGCGCATGTTTCGCAGACGGCGGATTTTGCGCGATAATTTCTATGTGTTAGGACTACTACAGTAACTTTACTGAATCGGCGTTTCAGATTTAATTTTTAATTCCGTGGAATATAATTTATTCGGCCACGCGCATCGAAGCCTTGCCGAAATTAAAACAGGGCACTTTTAAATCTGCAGACCTATTAAGCCCATTGTGACCTAGGAATAGTGCATTTATCAATGGGAGGGTGGTTTTGCACTCTGGCTCAAAGTATAACCATTAATTTTGCTGCGTCTACACGCCACGGCACGTGCATGGTTACACGCACGTTATATTTTGGATGTACGTAGTGTTCGTAGGCTGACATCTTATATTTGAGAATGTATATAGGCCTGTGTTACTATGTAATGTGTGTAATTGTGTATATGTGTATGTATAATATATATACATGTATGTATGTATCAAAACGATATAGAGCATTTTAAGCAACTCACAAAATAGACAAAAATGCAACGAAACTCTATTATTTCTGTATTTATTTTGCAGCGCAAGCGGAAATATTATTTGGACCGAGTGACACAGAGGCTGTTATTGGCACAGATGTTACTCTCAGATGTTCATTAGCCACTCAACAGAGTTCCGCGTGCTCTGTTGAGTGGACCTATAAGAGACGCTCTAGGGACATGTTCCAGGTGATTTACACGAGCTGTTTCATGATTGGTGACTTTGGGACTCGGCATTCTGTGGTTGGAAATGCTAGTCGTGGCGAATATAATTTGAAGATTAACAACGTTAGTCTTGAAGATGTCGGAACCTACACATGCCGAGACAACACTGATGGTTCCCAAAGCAGAGCCCAGCTTATTGTTTTTGGTTAGTGTCTGTACGAATACGTCTCCAAATTTCCCAATCCATATTGGCCTATGTTTCGCCACTTTAGAGTTATGGGGCGACAGAAATGTGTCCCCATTTTCCACCCTACAAGTTTGGTTTCAACCTTACCTTCTTCAAAGTCACCTGTCCCCAATCCCTCAAGATCCCTGCCTGATGAATTTTCATTCCTGTAATGTCTCCACTTCGTAAGATCAGGAAACATTTAAACTTTACTATTGTCATGCATTAATCGACAATTAATTCTACTGAATTAAATAGAATTTTAAAATGTGTTACCAATTACCGCAGAATGACCTTAAATTCCATCCCACTGTGGAGTCAAAAAGTCAAAAACAGTCCGCCAGTCAAGACACAACGGCAGAACTTCTTTCAGGTTTTTGCAAAGATTGCATCAGTCGGAGCAAACACGGCAGCCTTTCAAGAACCGGCAATTAACGCCAATCCTTAGCCAATCTAAAGAATTTTCGAACCTTGATCGTGAGAGATGTGCGTTTCATAAGCAGTAACGTTCCGATAAACTTAAGTCATTATCACTTTAACCGAATCGATTAAAACTGTTGTTTCCTAGACTTCTTAGTAACATCAACAACAGACGAGATTGATGTTGTAGTTTAAGTCTTTGAATTGTGTTCGTGCATAGATTCCTATCCATCGAATGAGTTCTGCTCTATTACTGCACCTCATGACGGTCCAATAGGCAACAACACCTGCGGAATTGAGCCAGACGAAGTAAAGCTATCGTGTAACATGAGTTGCAATGGTAATGCCATCCCAACCATGGAATGGATCCAGGCAGACGGTGACGTCATAACATCTAACATCACGACAACGCGCTACAACAGCAATGTGACCGTTTCCTCGCTTGTGTTAAACGCGGATCGTGTCCAGAGCACAGCTTACACCTGTCGGATCAAGTACCTTCAGCCAAGTCTAGAATCAAACATCAGCTGGTCCACCACGATTCGCGTTTTCCGTATGTATGATCCACTTTCATTTGCTTGTTATCAAAGCATAAGAGTTTGTACATTAATATGCATGCAATGCATTTTTTATTATTAATATTAGTATTAATATAATGTCATTAATTAGTAACTTCTACAGCACAGGAATTTAATGTGCAAGACATCAAAATTTAATGCTGGCGCATCAAAACCAAGCAGTTGTCTGGTCAACAGACGATCAGCTCATCAAGACATAGGCTGAATAGGGTGGATAAGCATTTGAAAAGGCAAGTCTTAAGTTGAGAACGAAATTACATTAGCGACTGAGTTGAGCGTAAGGACACATGGAGATGGTTCCAAAATCTAGTGCGTTGACTAAAAATTGTTAGGTATAACTTAGTCTAAGTTATGACCAGAGAACGACAAGCAAGTGATGTAGTTGAGCAATCAGATGTAAGATGTATATAGACAGAGTGTGGTTAGTATTCACTATTCATCGTTCGATATTCAATTGAACTATTATGTGCTAAAAATGTTCTTTTTTGACGCAGAGATGGTGAATCGAAATGAAACAGTGTTCATGACAAATTCGTCCAAGGAATTGAATTGCGCTAAGTCAGGTCTTGCTGGAAATTGTTCGTTTTCATGGGAGCACGACGGCAATAGACTGTCAGCCAAGAGTTCAAGTTTAACTCTGACGGAGGAAAGCAGTAGCATTTACACCTGCTCTGCGGTATGCAGCATTCGAGGTCGAAACTGTTCTATTGAAAAAATAATGATAAACGGTAAGTTTATAATTATGATGGTGATAGTTGTGGGTTGTGGAATGAAGCTTGTATTTGGGTTCACGCTTATATGAATGTGTGTTTGTATGTATTTATGTATGTATCAGGAAACTTAATACACCGCAGTTTCAAGTACTTCACAAAAGTGCGCTGGTGGTTTTGGGGGTGGTTCCGAGGTGGCTTATGGGCTGATTCCGCGGTGGTTTCGGGGTGGTTCCGAGGTGGTCTCGGAGCTCGTTCAGAGGTGGTTTCAGGGCTGGTTCCGGTGTTAGTTGTCCTAGTCGCGGTGCGTAAAATGACCGAAGTGTGTAAATGTGAATAAAAGTAATTGGCTAAAAACATTAAACACGGCCCGGACGTCAATAACAACGCATTGACACAGAAACTTACAACTACATGGAACCTTGTCGGTTGCTTGTCATTTCCTTCTCATGGCCGAGTTGTTTCATTCCATTTATATTTGATCTGACTCAGGCGGCGCGATGCAATGATAATTATGTGAAGGAAGATGAAGACAGTGATCAGTAGACAAACACCGGCGACGATGTTAGCATAATTATAGAGTTCGCTGGTCGTCGCTTACCGCTGCCTTTAGGCTATTTTCATATTTTATGGAATTAAGGCCAAAAATGTTATCAATCAATCAATCAATCAAATCATTTTTTTATTGACCTTCAAGAACAAAAATTGCCAGATTACATGAAAACACACAAATGCTGAGGAAAAGTAAAAAACGAACAGCCAAAGATATTCAATGTAAATATTTACGTAAATACAGTTTAAATCCGCAGTAGAAAGCATAGTAGGTTAGAATAGAAGGGTCAATAAAGGAGACCTAAAGGGACCTAGGTCCCGCTAATAAGGCCCCCAGTTTCAATTAGAGAAGCGATAGCCATTACCCAAAGTAAGATGGTCTTTAGTTATGCATTGTTTATAGGTAACTAAAATTGCAGAAAACATAACTGGAATTAACGACAAAAAATAAAAATAAAATAATAATAACCAAAGAGATAATTACATGGAGATAGTCACAATAGAAAAGGAAAAAAGATATGAAAAAAACAAAATTAAATAGGAACACGACACTAGCCTATTACTCAGACCTGCAGAGGGTTATTCAGAGACAGAAGGTAAACACGGAGCTTTTTTTTAAATACATGGAGGTTGGGAGTATGTCTTAGAGAGAAGGGGAGACTGTTCAAGGCTCTTAGGCCCCATGAGATAAGCGAGAACTTACGTATATTAGTGCGAGAGAATTCCACAAAATACTTATTGCTTTTGTTGCGCGTATTGTAAGTGTGCAGGTCAGAACTAGATTTAAAGTAATTGGATAATGCAGTTGGGAGCTGGTTATAGGTATATCCACGCACTAGTATATATACAATCAGTAGGCTTAGGTCTTTTACCCTAGGACTCCATTCAGCGTTCAAAATTAAATTGTTGCCTACTTTACATGGTTCCATCTGAATCTCATCTTGATTCTATAATTATAGGTCGCTACTCATATTGTGCGATCTTTCCATATACTCGCACTTTCAGTAATACTGTAGTCATAGTAAATAATATTATAGCCAATCTTCAAGAAAATATCTGCTATGAAGGAATGCAGCTGCCACCCACGCGCTTATAAATAATAATGTAGTAGTCTGCTGGAAACAGATGACCCAAAAACAAGACTCAGTGCTGCGTCGTTGGAATGCATGCGAACATTTTTGGCCTCTTTTTGGGAAGTCAGCTAGATCCGAAACTGGGTTTCAAAAAATTCCTACGAAAGATGTGCTGTACTGGTGTGGTTAGCCAGTGAATGCCATTTAGTTAACCATTTATTGCAATGCCTGGAATTTGTGGTAATTATGCAATTAACATATCACAATCCAATGAGGTATCCTCTGGTTAAGGGCATTAATCTATCAGTCTCAAAACCCGATGACACAGTCGCTCGCGCAAAAACTGCGTATTGTTGAAAATTATGAGGATGAAGGTAAATCTGATAAAGGAAGTTGTCAATTGACTTCTAAAAGACTAAACTGAATATAAAAATCGAACATGTCATCTGCTTTATAAAAAAAAACTGCTATTACAAGTCATGTACGATGAACAAGCGGAAAATAAGCTGGATGCCCTCCAACACTGATGCCCGACGCCAACCCTGCGACTTTCACAGTAATTATATAGTAACAGACATAATGCAGGCGCACGGGACATACCCAGGTTTCGGAGGTGATCGAATTTAGAAAACCCCAGATATTTGGACACTTCACACGGTGTGATAGCAAGCTGGACCAAGTTAGGGTGCTCCCATAATTGAATTTTATTTTTGGATTCCCAACGAGCTGGAAGAAACCAGTCGGACGGCCAAGGAACATAGCCTATTTAGCTCACCTCGATGTTGTAGGCAGATCCACTGAACCCACTGGACTTGGAGCTACACACTGCCTGGAGACGAGCTCAAGACCGAGTTTGTTTGGCGAAGAGTCGTGGAAACTGCAATGTTTGAGAGAGGGGCGCGCCATTGATTTATATACATGTCTCTGTTTTCTGAATACCACTGCTGTTACGTGTACGATAAATAACAGAGCATTTATATTATGCTCGAGTATCAACTTGACATTTGATTAGGCCTATGCATAGAACTATGTGAGACACGATTGCTTTCATTTTCACATTGCGCTTATAGTGATATTTTACTTTTTGAAGTCGTACTGCTTTTACTTTCAAAATAGACTAACTAGTGGTTCAATTTATGGCTATTGTCGCAAGCCTGCCTCCACTCACTCGTGAAGGCTGGATCGATCCCACCTATGGGACCACTGGGCGGATTCCTCTCTTCTTCAACGGTTACCAGGATAGCGTCTCTGAAATCCCCCAGTCCTCGATGTCCGGCCAGAATTGGCCTCTCCTGTCAAGCAAAGGTCTAAACGATGCTTGCGACCACCGATCGTAAATTAGACGAAGAAAAGTAGGAAGTCAGTTCAACACAAGCACTTGTATAATTATTCAACGAACGAAGAATCGACTGACAAGTTACAAATCAACTGCTACAGAACTTCAACTGAGCTTCACGACAACTACTGAACTGAACTAAACCTAAACTGAGCGACGATGAGCTCTTAAGTAGCGCTATTTATAGCAATTCGACACATCAAGCCTGGGCAGGTCCCGGGGACTCTGGGCAGGTCCCGGGGACTCTGGGCAGGTCCCGGGGACTCTAGGCAGTCGCCTAGCAACCGGTCCCGGGGACTCTAGGCAGTCGCCTAGCAACCGGTCCCGGGGACTCTGGGCAGGTCGCCTAGCAACCGGCCCCG
>JACEVL010000210.1:0-80000 GCA_020284085.1 Aporrectodea caliginosa
GATCGAATGGTGACTGTTACGGTGCACACAGAGAGCTGCAAAACAGGAGAATCACCCGCTTGGACATAGACCGAAATCGAGTTTTCAGTGGTCACTCCAGGAATGCCAATTGGACTTCCACTTACACTTTTGCAGGTCATCAACAGTTCAGCGTTTTTGCTGACGGTTGAAACACATTTCACTTCCAGCCATTCGTAGGCCACCATTGATCCATTGGTGACATTTGTTGCACATTCAGGTTTCGATTCTGTGAAGAAAGTTTTGATCGATAAATACTGATGGTCTTTTAGCATATCAGTTACTTATTTAATTAAAGTTTAATTAAATAGGCAGTTACTTATCAACTTCTTGAAAAACGTAAATGCCAGATATAAATTTCTAAACTCAATTTCAGGATAGCACCTTGTAAAAACGGAAAGTGTGCATGATTTTATCTTAATCGTATGTCTGGATAGAAGACGAAATTTTCTTAAATATTAGACGTCGGAAAATTTTGAATTTAGTAAAGAATATAACTGTGCATTGTATGGAAAAGAACGACGTTTCCAAGCACTTCAGATTACAGGACCAACCGCCACGTCATTTCAAAAAAGGGAACACACCTTTACAAGATCGAATCTAAGGTCTCATTTGTAAGTTATGCCAAAGGATGAGAACATCTTGATATGATTGAAAAACAAGGAACGTATATGTTTCTTAATTATTATTAATTAAGCAAATAATGACAATTCGAGGGTAAGAAGTGCTTTAAATTAATATAAATGTAGTAAATGTTTTTCAAGATTTCAGGTTTACACGTATAAGCTTATGTCACACACATATGGCCAGAGGTAAAATAATGATTTGTGTTTAAATTTATATATGAAACACAATTATACAGAGCAGGGCCGTATTAAGGCTAGTGCGGGCCCGGTGCTGTGGTAATAGTGTGGGCCCCTCCCCTCTGACGAAGGTCACCTCTGACAACAACCGGTCCACCACGCACATATTTATAGCATGCTTACTAATGAGTATACTTTTATTAACTGCCTAAAGACACAATATACAATTAACGTTACATTACTATCTGCACATCTCGCTCTGTACCATGATCTTCAAATCACTTCTTAGACTTCTACTATTGTATATACATACTAGTAAAGATATTGTCAGCTTGATTTGCTGCATCATTCGCTTTTTATGAAATTGAAAATGCAAGACTTTGAAGAAGCGTCTGTCTCTCTTTTGTATTCCTGACTTTCACTCATCTTTCTTTGCTTATTAAGCTCCAGAGTTCTTATGATAATTTATCTTCTAATTCATCATCAACTTAATGGAATATAATATCAAATATTGCTAATTTGGCATCAATTTTATTATGAAACTTACATCCAGCATTAAGTTAAAGAATTATTCATTTTGATAGCCTAATAACTCAAATTTCAATTAATAAATTTACATCCAGTAAAAAGATTCTATGCCTGCCAGAAAACCAATAGCCTAGCCGAATCAATTCTAGGCCGTCAATTCTAGAAACTCAAAATACTGATAGACACAGTCTTTATCAAATTCAAGTAATTCAACTATAATATGACCACAGAAGTTTTGACCGAAATAATCAAAATCGTCTGACAGCCTTTATAACGACGTAGCTAGGAATATCATTTTACCAGAGGGGTTCTTAATGCGAAGTGCTAACCATGCATACGATTCTGGTGGAGTCTAGAATTCAGTTAGAAATCGAAATTTGTCTGCATCAGTTAACTTTGCACCAACAGCCAATCCAAAATCATTCTTATGAGTGATGAGTCTGTTGACCGGCTAATCAAGGAATCCGTGGTACAGGCATAGTAAAGGGTATGCAGTGGCTGTGCCTGTACGCAAAAAGGAAAATCATCCTTGGCCGTAGCCTATATTGACGCGTACCGGGCGGTATATCTTCATGTACAACTGTGTTCGTTTCTACTGTGGGTCAAATTCTTAGACCAACCAGGCGATCTAGATAGACAAAACACATGTATGCCTATGTGGAACTGTGTATCATGTTTCATGAAGCATCCGTCATAATTATATATGTAGGGCCTACATACTGCATTAGGCCAGGGGTCTCCAAAGTTTTCCATCGGGAAACACATTGCTGACTTTCTAAAGCTCCACGGGCCAAAACTCCGAAGAAAAAACTCTCTGTGCGCAGCTGTCCAGTGAATTATTGAGTAATGCGATGAATGCTTGGATTCATAATGTCTCCGAATATTGTACTCTTTAAGCACTGCAATGGTGTCATTGCATATCAGGCACAGTGCCTTACAAGCAGCGACATGGATTTTGGCAATATGCATGTCAGAGTACAGCGGCGTTAAAATTTTCAATTTTACCAATTTAGTTTGCTTCTTCAAGGAGAGTTCCGCAGGCCAGATTAAAGGCCTTATAGCGGGCCGGATGTGCGCCATGGCCGCGGGCCGTAGGCTACTTTGGAGACCCCTGCATTAGACCAAAACAAAACCCACAGGTTTCTTCAGTTTGAACTATGTTTTAGACATTTCCAGGCCCCTGCCAGGGGCCCCTGCCATGGAACAGGGCCCCGGGTAGCAACCCCTCACTGACTCCCCGGGTCTCCCCTCTCTCCCCTCTCATCGGCCCTGGTTCAAGCACATTAAAAACATTCACTTCTGAAAATGCGGGCCCCTCAAAACTGCGGGCCCGGTGCTGCAGCACCCATAGCACCCCCGTTAATGCGGCCCTGATACAGAGCGACAGAAGGGGAAAATTCGAGGTTCGGTTCAGCGAGAAACTTACGTAAAACCACTACTTCAGAAGTAACAACAAAAGCAGGCGATTGCTCCACTCTGCATGCGTATGTCCCACTCTGGTTCATGTTGACATTGTTGATGAGTAGGTTACAACCTCCATCCAATGTGTCTACCGCATACTGATCAGCGAATGGTTCCAACACTGCACAGTCCTTCACAATGGACACTGAAGTTGAATCGTCGACCGGAGTAAACGCCCAAAGACCAATTGGAGATGAGCTTCTACATTCGAGGACGACATTGTCTCCAGCCAGCGCCACGTTGTCAATCGGAAAAATCCGCTACAAAAACACGCCCTTATTAAAACTGGAGAAACTAATAAAATACATTATATTCTTAAAGACACAAAATGACTTATTTGAACTGCCTAAATGACGTCACTCAATTTTGACCGATTTTTCAAAACCCCTCGTCACCCGTCGTCAATACAGTAATCCACACCCCAGAAAATTGACGTTACGCAACTCTGACCATCCCCTAAAACCAATTTCCATTTGATAATTAAACGTGTTACAAATCACATTATTTTATTGTCATTGTAATAAGTATTATTTTAATGTGGCACTGCACTCTGATGTTGTATTAAAGGAGAAAGTAAGGTATTAAAAAGGTGTCGTTGGAGAGCTGATGTAGGCAAAAAATTAACTTGAATATTCATCGTCTAACCAATAACTATTAATTGATGTTCAAAATATTTTGTAAGTAGAACAAAGCAAAATGGAAAGAGTAGAATTAATACAATAACGTATTCATTCCACAGAATGAAAAGTTCTGGTAGAATCACTAGAATTTAAATTTTTACTATGAACAATTGATCCAAACAATTTACAGAATTTATACTTATCCATTCTCCCATCGCGAAGCACAATGCTCCTTCATGGAACAAATAAAGTGAACATGAATATTTAAAAATCTGACGGTGACTAAATATTTAAATAATAAAAAAATTATTTATTATGTTGCCCGTATTGGCCTACATTAAAATATAAAAAATTATGAAAAGTTAATAGGCTTTACTCAAAATTAGTGCTGTAATTGTTAAAATTAAATCGTTGTTAATGTTATTGTGAAATTTAATTACTTAGACCTGATGTGACGTCACATTTCTCAACTCCCACCCCATGTCACACATCGTCACAGATTTCCGATACCCACCCCACCTTAGGTTCTAAACGTCATTTATGGACGGTCTCTAAAATATGCGGTAAAATTGAGGTGAAATTAAAACATCGAGTCATGTTTGCATTTTGCGTATCAATATTTAGAAACTTATATGCAACATGTAGGCCTATCAATTAAAACTGTATATTGTGGGCTGTGCTGCGTGTGTGGTGCGAAGGCTTTACTTGGCTAACATGAAGCATTGCGTCTGTGTCAGTGCATAGACATTAAGGTGCTTTCTTTGAATTTTATACAGCGTCGTATAAGCTATATTAACGAACTCGGTCACCTATTACTGACACATAAGATCTTTACGGGAAAAAATACAGTTCATCACCTCAATGAAGCGTAAAATTTACACAAAGCATTCGAATTTTGAAACTGGATAGCAGATAGGGGCTACAGAATTACACCTCATTCAAAGAATTTAAATACTTAATTGAAATGAGATTTTGATTGCGATTTGATTGAAATTATTATTAATTGTATTAGGTTTGGTCGTTTACCATATTCATGTAGCTAGTGCAGTCGGCTGTCATCGCCTGTGAGTTTAGACTGTTGTAGAAGAGTTGACATGTTGAGTTTTTCTTGAAGTAGTTGTACTCAAGACACTCTTTCTGAGCAGCACAAGCGAGAGCGCACCCAGAATTACTCTTAACAAACGATGTCTTGGAAGGAACACCATTGACGCAAACCTGGTCACCTTCTGAGTTGATGTTGAGTGAGAAAAGTTCTGACGACATGAAAATAGCTTCGGAAAGTGTAGCGAAGCTCGTCAAACTTACAACAACCACCAGTGCTGCAGCCATTTCGTCGAATACCAAATAGGACTGTGGCGTTAGAACCCTGTTCATTAGGCGCTTATACAAAAAGAATAAAGGACACACAACTGTGTATAATGGGAAAAGCCATCGATCCTTTGTGCTGTTATGACGCTGTGCAGACTATGGCGCATATTTTCATGTATATCCGCAGAGTCGCTTCATAATTGATGTACTACATTGACTGGCTTTTCATTTCGTTGATGGAAACGCTTACAACCAGTGGAGGCGCCACTGCTTACAACTAGCTGGTCACGAATCACATACGCTAGAAATGGACGAAATCGAAAACAATGTGAAGCATTCACCAAGGAAATTTTATTATGCATGTGGATTTGTTGCTCTTTTGTTTCTAAACAATAATTCTTCGCAACCTGATGCTACAGTTATTGATTTGTTTCAATGTAAATCACTGCAATAAAAGTACAGGTGAAAGTATAGGAAAGGGATATGTTCACGTAGGGTACCGTGATGGAGCCCTGTAATGTATAATTAAAATATTGATTACTCTAAGTTGCAATACATGTATTGTATACTATTGCATTTTCGTTTCGTGCAAATATATAGAAAATATCCACCGATGACCTTTATACTGAACCTATGCCACGTCAAACGGCTGCCCCGTTCGACATTGATTTTGTAGATGAATACCACGTCTTCACTATGTTAACAAATATCCGTGGATCTTCCGTGAGCCCAGATGGTGTCCCATCCTGGTTCTTCAGCAGCATGGCTCACCTATTGGCTGCTCCCATCACATCCCTTTTTAGAAAGTCTTTGTTACATTCATATGTTTCTCCACAGTGGAGGTCTAATTGTATTACACCAATCCCCAAATTGGCATGCCCAAGAACGGAATCGGATTACCGCCCCATCTCCATTACTTCCGTCCTTTGTAGAATTCTTGAAAAATCGTTACCAGTATATATATGTATCTGGTAATCACCAACACAGACACTAATCACAAATTTCATGATCAGTATGCCTTTAGGCCTACGGGCTCAACGGCTGCTGCTTTGATGGCTGTATCTAACCACATCCTTGAAACCTCATGCAATGAACCCTATGTACGTTTGGTCTCATTGGATTTTTCCAAAGCCTTTGACTCTGTCAGACATTCATATCTAGCCGAACAACTTGCTTCTCTCCCAATTTCTGATCACATTTGTAATTGGATTTTGAATCTACTTCATAATCGAAGTCATTGCACTAGGTTTAATGGTGTAATATCTTCTCTTGCACGAATTAATGCAAGTATTATTCAAGGTTCGGGTTTGGGCCCGATGGATTTCGTAGTTGCAATCTCTGACTTAACACCAGTTAATAAATGCAATCGCAAATTTAAATATGCAGATGATTGCTATCTCGCTGTCCCCGCATCAGGTATCACTACAACTGAGATTGAGCTTGAGCATATTAGTGTATGGGCACAGAGTTGCAACCTCAAGCTTAACTCAAGCAAGTCCATTAAGATAATTTTCACGCGTCCCCGGGGTACCATCCCCTCCTCTAAAAGATATCGCAAGAGTGCAAACCCTAAATATTCTGGGTGTTGAGCTTACAGCGAAATTTGGGTTCTCCAGTCACATTAAACGTTTGACCATAAAAGCAAGGCAGTCCTTTTATGCACTTCGGATCCTGAGGTCGCATGGGCTCTCGGGGACAGATTATTTGATGTAGTTTGTGCCACTACGGTTGGTATGATGTTGTATTGCTCGCCTGTGTGGTGGGGCTTTGCGAGAGTGCAGGAACGGGAGGCCCTTGAGGGAAGTATCCGAAGGTTGGTGCGTCAGGGGTACTTACCTCCATCTTCTCCCTCATTTGTGACTCTTTGCAACAATGCGGATACCAAACTCTTTGCCTGTATTCTGCACAATCTTTGCCATGTGTTGCATAAATTGTTACCACCTACATTAAGCAATCTCGCTAGTCGCTGCGGCCACGTTCCCATAACCGTGAGCTCCCCATGTTTGACAACCTGTCTCAGAAATGCTTCCTTGCCCGGATGCTATACAACTAAACTATGTTTTCCCTAGATCTGGCTAAACCCTTCATTTTCCCCTATGACTAGCCCAAGCTCTTCTTCCTCTATGTTCCCCTGATGTAAAATAAAGCCTCTCATTCAATCCATTGGTTGTGTATATAAATTTTGTTTATTAGTTTGAATGTATTAATCTTGCGATGTACAGTGCTGTGCGTTTGTTAGTGCTTCTCAATAAAGGATATAGTTACTTACTTACTTAAGTGTGTTTGAATGATACTTCGTTTGAGCCATGTGCACATAGGTAATCACAAAGGAACACATAAAATCTGCAAGAATGGTAGGTTGTGAAGTCTCGGACAGTCTGGATTATTTCAAAGGCTGTGTTTTCTTTCACTGTGTTCATTAGCATTAGATTGCAATTGCATTGTATAGTATTGTGGTGTATTGTATTGTCTGTATTTGATTAGATTAGACCATGTAATTTTGTCATGCTCACACTATGAGGAGCAGTACAATATATATTGTTATTATATATATATATATATATATATATATATATATATATATATATATATATATATATATATATATATATATATATATATATATATATATATATATATATATATATATATATATATATAGTTAGATATATCTGATTATAGTTGAGTATGGTTAGGTATGTCTTAGTATTGTTCGGTATTTCTTAGTATTGTTAGACGTCGCTCTGCTTAGAATGGAAGGGTTCTGTTAAGCTTTGCTGGTCACACATAAATAAATTATTGGCCAACTAGAAGCCATGTGTCGGCCATCTAGCGAGAGAGAAGTTTATATAAATCCATGTATAGTAAAAATTAGGCTGAGCAACCATGACGATATTACAAAATTCTATCTGGCAGCACTGCTTAGTTCTTCATTCACCCACTACATCTGTGCACTGGCACAAGGCCGTATTTAGGGGGTGTTTTGGGTGTTTAAACACCCCCCCAAAATTAAATAATGTATAATATAAATATTGCATTTACTAACGTATACGGTGTAAGAACTAAGAGCACTCATGTGAACTTAGATGATGCGGCTCTACAGTGCTTTGAGAGCTTACAAGGCTCCTCCAAATCCCTTATAGGGGTCGTCCATTAATTATGTCAACAAATTTTAGGCAATTTTTGACCCCTCCCCCTTGTCAACAACTGTCAAACATTGACGGACCCCTAAAAATTATGTCAACAATCTCAGAACCCCCTACAAAAAAGAAACAAAATGGCTCAATACATGTAGAATCATTTTTAAAAACCGTTTACACTAAAAATGCAATGGCGAATTTCAAAATATATGAGTTTAGTTTATTACCAGCTTTTTAGTAGTATTAAACATTAAGCACTTTATACTTTTTTGGCATTTCTTAATGTTTTCGCTGCCATTTTGGAAGGGTCTGTGTTGATTTATTGGAGAAAAATTTGTTGACGTCAACTTGTCCCGAACCCCCCCTCCCCCCTTGTCAACAACTGTCAAAATTTTCCAAACCCCCTCCCCCCTTTTTTGTTGACATAATTAATGGATGACCCCATAGACGGTTGACTTGGTTGCTTGTCAGCTTGTTCAAGAACGAGTAACACCCACCGAAACAAAATCCTGGCTACGGCCTTGCACTGGCAACATTGATTTCTTGAGGGTGAGAACATTTCCTCTCGTATTTACAGATAAACACCAAGTACTGCCAAATGATGTTCGGAGTAAGCCTACAACTGACACATTTGACTGCTTCTTGCATGAACCATACAATGATTATCCAGCGTTTATACGACTTCGACGTTTTTACAAATGAGATGCACATAAAATAGAACTTTAAAATAGCCTACTTGCCTTGACCCAAACAGGTCTGGCAATTACCACGACGGTTTTCTGCTTTTCGATTAACTTAAGGGAGTTTCTTCACCTTCGATTAGCGCTGTATATATTTCGCCGATCTTGAAAAATTACACTAGGATTCCCAAGAGTAATGCATTGTAATTTGCGCTGGGATTTCAACATGCATCAATTTCTGGACAGCAATAATTTTATTATTTTTGCAAGAAACGTTTTCTTGTCTACTCTTCAAAATCTTTTAATTCTATTGCCGCCATATTCATGTCTTGGGCATTGTGATAAAGACGCTATGGAAGTGTTCGACCTCAGTCAATTCGGTCCCGTCTGGGCCATCGTTATTATTATCGTACTCGTCGTAACCACAGTCATACTTGGCATCTACATTCAATCAATCAATCGTTTATTGTTCCCAGTACAACCAACAGATGACAATAACCACAGTACATAGTAACATTGCAAGAAATACAACAGGAAGACCCAGAAGGGACCAAGGTTCAGGTTATTAGGGTCGCCCTTGTACCATGAGCCAAATGTAGAATGACAAGTGATTGACCGTTATAAGTCCAACTGGACTATGAAGCATAAACAGAACCGTAATGTAAAATAAAGACAAAACCTTTACTAGTAAACAGAACTGTAAATTTAAGCAGAACCATAATGTAAAATTAAGACAGAAACCTTAACTAGTAATGCAGAACCGTATTGCATATAAAGACAAAAACCTTAACTATTAAAGAGGAATATCATATAGTATTTATTTATTTTTGATCGATTAGGTATGCACCTACTGATTTTTTAAATGATGTCAGATTAGGCAAGCTACGGATATCATTGGATAGACTGTTCCAGACAGAAGGTCCGACGCATTTAATTGAAAACAGTCGAGAGTTAGTGCGAGCAAAATTTCCTCTGTAAACACTCCGCGATCTAGTATTGTGATCGTGAAGGTCAGAAGTACTAGAAAAATAGCCTGCAAAGGCACAAGAGAGTAAATTATGAATTAAACGAAACATACATTCACTAATCTGCAATTTATTAATTTGTTCAACAGGCAAAATATCAAAGTCATAAAAAATTGGACAATTCGGTCCCGTCTGGGCCATCGTCATTATTATAGTACTTATCGTCACCGCAGACATACTTGGCATCCACTGCTATCGATACAGGAAGAGATAATGAAACAGGGAAGGAGTTTGTGGGGGAGACTAATGAAGCCTTTGTGACAATATGAAAGGAATGCTGGTGATGATGGTATGGTAAATTCTAATCGTTTTTATAATATAGCGATTGTACAATGTACAGCCTCGACCCTGCCTATGTTCAAAGAATTGATCGGGTGAGATCATTCGTCACTGAAACCCGTTTGAATGGGTGCCATGCTATTTAAGGTTCCCGTGTAGGGACCGTGCTAGCCCCGATAATCAAATCTCTTCAATAAGCCACAATCGATTTGCGAACCTACATCCTCTCACAGGGAAGAGCCTTTACATGCGCTTTAACCAATATATCTAACAAGAGCGAAATGATTTGTTAGAGATCAAGGAGGCACTAGTATGGAAGTAGCTGGTCTAAGAGGTTACGCACAGTTCGAAAATGCCACCTATGTCACCATCACCTTATCACCGTAACTGGACGTTGCTTTACAATAGCATCATTTCGGTATCAACTTCAGACTTCTCCTCTTCAGTTGATTTATCCACCGCAATCTGCCGCTCTATATCAGCTGGTTATTCACCGGATTGCGACTTAATCTTTGAGCAATCGATCGGTGAATTAGGCATGGGCTTAGAGAAGTTGTTAATTTACTAATTACAATTACACATAGGACCCGGCATGTATGGATACCACAGTTATAAAAAAAATGTTTTCGTTTTTTATTTTTTTTCTAAAAACGTCGTTTTTTTCGTTCAACTTTCCCTTGCTCTCGACTTCGTTAAGTGTAAGTGTATATATATATTATATAATATATAATATATAATATATAATATATAAGTGTAAGTGTATATATATATATTATATAATATATATATATATATACACTAGTCAGTTCTTTAGTAGATTTAAAATTCTTAGACTTAATCAAATTAATACCATTCAAATAAGTGAGTTTATGTACAGACATAAGCATAAATTGCTACCCTCTGTGTTTAATGACTATTTTAATATAACATCGGACACTCATACTTACCTTACTAGACAAGTTGAATCTTATAGAGGAATATTTGCACGCACTAATACAAGGTTATTTGCCTTAAGGTCCACAGGACCATCAGTCTGGAACAATATCCCTGTCAGCACTCGTCACCTGCCTAACTTGAATTTATTTAAAAAATCCATGCGAGCTCTCTTATTAAATGGGTAATTGTTCAAATTGCTGTGTTGCCATCGCTTAGTTAAGTTTGTTTTGATTTCAAATTGCTGTGTTGCCATCGCTTAGTTAAGTTTGTTTTGATTTCTGTGTATTCTCTGTTGTTGGTTCTCTGTACACGAACCGTCATTATCACCACATCATCTAGTACTTAGGTAGCCCTATAGTTAGTGGGTCCTGTGACCCTTCAGGGCTCTCCGTTTGTTGCATAAATTACACTAGTGTTGATAGTTGTTTTTCTGTTATTATGATGTGGAACAATAAAACTTTTTGAATTGAATTGAATTGAATTGATATATATATATATATATATATATATATATAGGCTATATATATATATATATATATATATATATATATAAATCATGTATGTGCGTGCATGGTGTGTGTGCTTACGTGTGCTTACGATAGCAAATACAGAGTCAATAGCTTTTCGTATCGTATCGTATCTAAAGATTTATATAGCGCTTCTCTCAGAATAACTATTCAGAAGCGCTCTCAGCACGAAAACCCCGGTGGAAAAGAAACGTCTTTAAAGAACGAGAGACCAAAGAAGAAAACCAGTCCTTAGTTTAGCCCTTAGTGAGAGGGGAAGGTCATTCCAAGTAGAGGGACCAACTACAGTTGATAATAATAATAGCTTTTGCTATTATACCACGTGAAAAGTATTTAGCTACATGTACCATGTTCTAGAAAGATGGTTTAAGCGCCCAAGCCCCATCTAGCCAAGTTCTTTCGATTAAATCACTTCAGAGAAACCTGGACCATGACTTGCAATTTTTGTAATAATCAAAACTCACTGATCAATACAAACGAAATTCTATACTATCTCAATGAAAACGTATTAATTTGATTAAAATAAACTATGATGATTTTTAAAGAAATGCACATTTTATAGCGTATTTGCGGAAAATAGAGAAGTAAAGCACAAAAAGTTTAAAAGAAAATATGGATTAGAATCTAATACAGTCCTATTATAACACGCATAACGATTTTACTACTAATTGGTAACGTAATAGCGATTCTACACATAATAATTAGAAATTGAAAATATGTGCCACACGATGCAGTAATTGTCAGGAAATGTGCAGTGTTGTGCTCACTGATGTTTAGCTATTTGTATTAGAACATTGCGATTGTGCAGCGCTTTATGAAAACGTTTTTCCATCAATGACTCTGAATTCCCCCTTTCAGGCGTTTTCCTTCTAATAGGGACCATATTCACAGAGGACACAAAACCACTTATCGCACGCACAGTCATTCCAACTGTACGAATCTGGCCCGATCAATGATACGCAGTTTTCATAAATTATGCTTCCAGGTTCTCCAGAATGCCAGTTGGTATAGGCGAACGGTACTGAAGTGTCTGAGTTAGGCTTCCAGGCAAAAGGTGAGCTGTAATTTTGCCGTCGACCACCAGACCAAACATAAAATCCACTGCCATACCAACCACTGTAATAACACGTTTCTAAAAATTCAATCATAATGCGTTATACTTCTTAAAATCCAAACGCTCTGTGTGTGTGTCTGTCTGTGTGTGTCTGTGGGTGTGTCTGTCTGTGTGTGTGTGTGTGTTTGTGTGTTTGGTACGGAAGCACGATTTGCATTGATATCCGAAAGGTCTGTGCGCTGTCTATGCAACAGTTCTACTGCCTAAATGTGTCATACTGGATGCGTCAATGCTCGCAAGCAACGGTGGTGGGTTCGTTATGTCATGAGGAACAAACTTTATATAGGCATGCCTCACAATGTTCACTACGGAGTGACCATCATAATAATTAGTATGTCCGACAATATTCGGCTGGCTTCTGGACTGGACTAGTGATTCATCTCGCAGAATGGCCTGGTTCAAAAGGGAATTGCAGTGTGGCGCAATATGTCATCAGCTCACGCAAAATAAGCAAGCTGGCATTCTTCTTTTTAGACAAATACAATCTGTGCCCATCAGGAAACTTATTAGGATAATTACTAGCAGGCATAAACTCACTTCAAGCAGCGTGGAAGGATGGCACCACGGACGTCATGCTCTGTTCCAATGCAGTCACCCGACGATGTGGAAATTTCTGTCTGGACTCCAGAGCGATTGCTGTCCATTGTACCATCCTTCCACTCTATCGCATACTGAAAGATCGTGTCATGTGGGTAGTGGCAACATACGGAAAAACCGACATTCTCACATATCTGCGTGCCTTGTCTTATAAAGCCATGTTCTTAGAAGCTTTCTACCAGAGTCCCGGAGTCACAGCTATAATCTACGAACTCGAGTCCACGGTTACAAACTGCCTCCAAAGGACGATAGGAATTTTATTCCCAGAATGCTGTATAAGAACATATACTGACAGTATTGTGAAGCCCACAATATTAGGCCACGCTGGCTAAGCGCCTCAGAATAAGCCGCATAATGCACTATTGCCTGTTGAAGTTGCGGCTGTGTCAACTTGATTTTTCTTGAAATAAACGAATATGTGATGATTTCATTTAAGAAGTGAACAATCTTGCAGCATTCATTTTCAACCTCGATCTGTTCACTGTTGAGTGACGTTCTAGACTTTTTCGTAGTGCTCGTATTTCGTATTACGTATTTCACAGTAAATGATCTAGTAAATGGTCGTTCGTGTTTTTAAAAGCTTATCTGTTTTAGTATTAAGCCAACGATAGTCCTATCGCCGATAGGACCTATGAACGGTCATAGGACCTATGATCGATAGGCCCTATGACCGAAAGGACCTATAACCGTGGCGATAGGCCCTATGACCGAAAGGACCTATGACCGATAGGACCTATGACCGATAGGTCCTATGACCAATCGTCCTGCGATCATCGTCAGTATATAATATATATATATACGGTCTGTTACCGTAATATGCTGAGAGTGCTTCATTCGGCTGATAATATCATTAATCACCCTTATTTCAGCACATGACCAGCCTCAAACCATTGTTACTTGCGTGATCTAATTCAACGCGTTCTATTAGATCACGCGGAGAAAGTCTGAGCAGATTTGCTCTTTGCAGCTAAGAATTATTTTCAATCAAATCAATCAAATCAAAACTCTTTTATTGAAGCCAAATAAAAAACACATAACATTTCAACATAAAATAATTATCAGGATTGGCCGCAAGAGGAGTCCCAAAATGGATCAAGATCATGCTAACTAGGGACACCTAGAACAACATTTCAGAAATATGAATTAGCTAAAACCTTGATAAACAGTGACGTTGTATTATAACACATGCGCGGTGCTGCAAACTTAACCTGAGATGGTATTATACACACACAGAGGGAGGGTTTTAGGGTTATGGTAACACTCTGGCACGAAGAGCAGAAAATCATCATGGACCCCGGATCGTTTCCCGCTACCCTGCCAAAGGTCGTCCCAGCCTTTCATTCGCCTGAAAGCGTTGGTAAAATGAGCAATAGCAAGTGATGGGCAACTTGCATGGCTGCCAAAACAGTTAAAATCGACTCCTGTAATTACTTGTGATCATCCGTTTATACTATGAATTATAATCATACTGCGGTAGTAGGGTGTGTCAATTTGGGGTGCCAACTGACTTTTTTTCGAAATTAAAAATCATCTAGTGATGAAAGTATGCATTTATACATGCTGAATCCAAATGTAACTTCAGAAACAGCATAAAAGGAGTGCTAGCTACTTCGATTTACAGTTCAAATGAGCCATAATCACATACAATTGATTTGAACGTGCAATAGAACTGAAGAAAATGTGTAGCCACACGGTGTCAAAAAAGAAACTGGCATAGTGTCATACTATCATAGCAAATGTCATTTGTGAGGTCAAGTTAATGGAATTGTACAAAATCAACCAAAGACATCATGTCCCGCTTGCTTCTGTTTCGGCCCATGAGCTCACGGCTGACCATTTCACCTTTGATGTACTGGTTCCTCCTCTCATGACTGTACACATGAGCAGCAGCCTCGGTTGTCATTTTCACACCTCTCTTAACAGACTGTGTGTGATGGCCAGTTGGGAACCACCATTGGGTTGGCCACAAGCGTCTTGATCTTTTCTTTTGTTAGGGAGCAAGTAAAAGGGGGCTCAGAGACTCCAGAGCACCAGTGAATCAGTTGCGAGACTGTAGTCGCTTCAGGGTTGATGGTTGGTGGTTTCTTGGGTCTCACCCGGCTATCTCCAATCTGTTTCATCTCATCTCCTTCACCTCTGATCTTCAGTGTCTTCTCCACTGCATCTCTTCTCTCCTGCTCCTCGTCACTACACAACATTGCTTGCAGCAAACACTCACTAAGACTATACCAAGCAGACCTCTTCACTGTAGGCATGACAATCGTCTTCACCTCTTCACTCTGTTCTATGATAAGTTGTAGCTGGACCAGAAGATGCCTGGGTCCTTGTGTACAGTTGTTATTATTTTATCTTCGTAATCGTAATCGTAATCGTAATCTCCAAACTTCTAAAGCGCCACTCGAAAGCCAAGCGCAGGGCACCAGCTTATTCACGAGCGCTGCGTCTAGTCAAAAGGGTTATCCGAGAGAGTAGTCCGAAGGAGGTCCGAGTCCGGTTTCCAGAGGATCAGAGGGGTAAGAGTAGCTGCTAAGGTGGGTGTCGTTTACGTCGAGAGTTGGAAGGTATCTTTATATTGAACCAGTTAACAAAATAGACCCCAACACAGAACTCCACATTCATCCTCAAATTGTTCAGATTCTTTCCTTTTAGATTATGCTTGGAGATCCAAATTCTCATGAATCTCAGAGCTGCTGTGAGCCACCGGCTGTGGGAGACAGGTCCTATCTCCAACAGAGCAAGATCCTTCGGCAAAACTCCTGTCCAAATTGCAGTGACAATTCTGTAGCCATTGCTCTGATCTGTGCTTAAGTCTTTTACTACTTAATTGCTGAGCTGAGGGAGACCAGGACCAACACAGACTTTTGTGAAATCAGGATCGATGTCCAGATCAGTAGCAGAATCCAACATTTTTCCTAAGGGACCTGACCACTTGTTGCTTAGTGTCTTGCCATCTAAAGCAGTAACTAGGTGCCTTAGTGGCAGTTCTCCTGTGTGCAGATCACAAACAATCCACACGGTCCTATCTGATGAGGTCCAATGCTTCCAACTTTTTCTCTTTGACATATGATAAAAGCTAACTCTATCATGGGAATCTTTTTCTCTCTCCTGCAGTCACAAGACATGTGTACTCCACCAAAACAGGCTGAGTTGCAACCCACATCAGTACAACTCTTGATGTCACACTTGCAGGTAAGTATGTCCATGAGTCTGTCGAGCTTTTCCATAAACCTATCTTTCTCCTCCAAATTCGCTCTACCCCTACACCACGTGGTGGTCCTACACCACGAGGTGGTGTAGGGGTATGTTCGGTGCCTTGCAGCCGGAGGGTTGCGGGTTCGAATCCACCTCAAGCCGCCGCGTAGGGACCCTGGACACAGTGGACAAGTCCTTCACTCGCAATTGCTCATGCGCTTCGGCGTGAAATTCCGATTCAGTGTCCGGGCTGTCCGGGAGCGTCTCTGAGTAGAAATCGTGAAGGTGCGCTATAACAAGTTCTCATACACACATACATACCTTGTTTCCTTGCCCCCATATGGATTTCAACTTTGCTTTGATTCTAGTATGGGTGTTTATGACTGGCTCCGTGAATTTAGGATTTGCTCTGCACCACTGAGCAAGTATGCCCTTCATTAGATCATTGACGAGTTGGTCATTGTTGTAATTCCGTCTATCTTGTTCACGCATCTCTCTCAGGTACATGTACAACCCATATCTAATGAGATCCCTGACAGTTGGTAATTCAGCTGTAGGCAGTTCTCTGCCTGACCCAACTGTATACATGTAAGTGATGTATATGAGTCCAGGCTATCAATCTTGTTTTTACATGGGACATTCTGACTATCAGTAAAGAAATACACACATTATGTTAAACAGTGGCTAAATTCTAACATGCATTAATATAATTATGTTGCACACAGTGTACGATAAATTGATAATTCATGAGTGAAAGACATTCTTGTGTCCATGGACCCCCTTCTGCTCAACTCCTTCTCGCTAGTCAAATTGAGGCTCTCTCCCAAGATCTTCATCTCTGGATGTCTTCTAATCGTCTTTCCTTAAACTCCTCCAAAACCCAGCTAATTTGGTTTGGAACTCCTCAGCAGCTCAAAAACTTGACTATGCATTACTCTCTGAAAGGTTTCCTCGTTTTACCTTTTCGTCTAGTGTCCGAGACCTCGGTGTCACTCTAGACAGTTCTCTAACTTTTACTGAACACATTGCCATGCTTACTCGCTTTTCCTACTTCCAACTAAGGCGTCTCAGGGCTATTCGCAAATCTGTTTCTTCCTCGACCTTTACCTCAATTGTCCACGCTTTCGTCTGCTCTCGAATAGACTACTGTAATTCTCTCCTTGTTGGTCTCCCTAAGGTTCGCCTATCTCCTCTACAGTCAGTACTTAATGCTGCTGCTAGACTGATTGCTCGTCTTCCTCGATTCTCTCACATCTCTACATTCATGGTTGAAGAACTTCACTGGCTCCCTCTATCTGTCCGAATACAATTCAAGGTTCTTATTTTAGTCCTTAAGTCTCATCTGGGTCTTGCTCCGAAGTACCTTTGCGACCTCATGCTTCGCCCACTCTCTGCCACTTCGCTGCGTCCTCTCCGATCCTCTGATCGGCTTGACCTTTTTGTTCCCCGTGTCAGGACTGCAATGGCTCAATCCAGATCCTTCGCCTGCATAGGTTCTTCTCTGTGGAATGGACTTCCTCCACCGGTTCGCTCTGCCATCCTTTCTGGTAGTCTCTTCTCATCTTTTTCGAAACTAAAATCCTGCCTTTTCTCTCGGGTTGCTCGCACTGGGAGCGCTTCTGAAAGGCTTTTGCTGTGAGAAGCGCTTTATAAATAGCCAAATACAATACAATACAATTAATACATAACAATAGCACAGTAATAATACACAATTTTACACATTATACAATGTCTAACAGAGAAAAAACTCATATTAGAGTCTTTTAAAATATTTCAGCTAGCTCCATATTAAAGCAGTTTATTTGCATTAATACACGACAATTCGAGTGTAAATCGAAGTAGCTAAATCTCATTTCAAACAAAATTTATACCTATATTTCGATTTTCCACATGAAAATGTACAAATTTATCCCTATTACCTTTTTAAATATTGACCTTTCCAAAATTGACACACCCTACCAGTGCGGTAGGTCAGCTCTGGGTTGAAATCTTCAAAACTGTGCAAACCACTGACGCTCAGTTACTTAGCATTGTGTCCTACGTTCCATCAGTTCCCGTTCCCAACGGTTCTTGCGATATATGAACGACCTGTTGTCTCGCTATCGAAATTCCCTGAGCATCGACCTTCTAAAATGGAACTGTTGACGAAAATAAATTTTAACATCACATGTGCTGAGTTCCAAGACTTTGTACGCAGTGATCTGGAACTGCTGAAAATGGCATCAACTTAGCAGAAGTATAAGTTTAAGCGAAATTCTGCTCTCCCGTCGCAGACCCAATAAATGACATCTGCAATGTGCATGCATGTATAATAATTGTATGTGTATCGCTCGTGCTGGGCTCATAAGCTTGGTTATCCTTGTAAGTTACTGTAATTAAATAAACGTTTTCTTCGTGAAGTTGATTTTAATTTTAAATATAGGCCACTTGCCTTTTGAGGATTTGACTGCTATTATTAACGACTATTTTCAGTACAGACTGTAGAATAGTGTAGATTCTACATTAGGCTGAAGCAGCATTCGTTATACAGACCTACAGTGACATAGACAGGGTAAATTCTTAATGGCATATCGAGTAAATGTGGGCGTCCCGGAATGGCAAAAGCCAAATTTGGCAGCCCTAGATGACACTAATCCTAACCCTGACCCTAACCGAACCTCATAAAAACGACGCATAACCTTAACGTAACCCACATGGACTATAAAACTTTACGTCGTGAGGGTCGGTTAGGATCAGGATTAGGGTTAGCGTCGTCATTTACTCCAGCAATAGTTGACCGCCGTGACGTGGCTTACACTTTTTACTGGGTAGAGTGGTCTATCTCTATATAAATAATTACAATTGCAATTACAAGTCATTAAAATATATAAAAAGAGCTTAAAGGGGAAGAAAGGCATAGAAAGTTATTCGGTATAGGAAAAAAATTAATCGGATGAATTAACAGACAAGTACCGTGAATTTATATAGAGATAGATCACTCTACCCAGTAAAAAGTGTAAGCCACGTCACGGCGGTCAACTATTGCTGAAGTAAAGTAGAGTAGTTTGACAAAGGAAAGCAGAATATGGCATTAGGCAAAAGTGGGAGAGATTTCGTTTTTTATCAAGTCGAAAGCCTGACAGAAACCTTTTCTTGTTATTTCAGCAGTATTTGCTTGCGCTGAATTCTCGCATACACTGAACAGAGTTATATAAGTTTATATGACGGTAGTGTAAGATATGATTCGTTAGGCAGAAGGTTGTCAGTCTAACAGCTTTAGTATCAGTGAACTGTAAGTGAACGTAACTTTTACCTACGTAACTTGCGGTTACTATTAGATATTTTATACTTTAACCAGAGCAAGTTTCTCCTAAAGCCTTATTAGGAGAAACCTGTACCCGTTGAAGTATAAACGCAGTCTTACCAAGGTAACTGATAAATTTCTGAACCTCTTGAAACTTGTTTCATTTCACGTTCACTTGTCATATATTTCCAATACAGCAGCAATTTCCTTCTATTACTAAATGAAAAATTGGACATATTGAACGTATACCTTGCAAGAATAACTATTAACATCCTCCTGTAAGTGTACATATATAAACTTACTGCTCAGTGTTGTATTCATGTAGTAACCGATGGCACTCTGTTCAGCCGCGTTGTTGATAATAACTGAGTAAGCTCCGTTGTACAACTGTTGGCATCTCGCACTAGCTGTGGCCCAGTCCATTCGCTTGTAGATAGGACGATAACATCCGTTCGCACCGTCCACGAAATCGAATCCCCCAAGACATACTGAACAATACAAACATTGCTCTATAATTACATGCGTATGTGCATGCATTCATATAGACACTTACTACAGCGCCTGTTTAACACCTCACAGCAGCGATGCTTTCGCCAAAACTCAACGATGTAAAATCATTTGGAACAATAAAGTTAATCATTGATCGAATAGTGCTCAGACAATGAAAAGAACAACAAAGAGTCAACAATGGTTTGGCTCAAACCTTGGGATTTGTTTTTGATTCTACTGTCCCTTACTGACTATATCAAATGCCATTTGTGCGTTTTTCTGTATGTGCATTCGTAACATAAAGGAAAATAATTCGTTAAATCCTCCTCTCTTTATAGTTATGGCAAACGTACACTAAAACAAATGTACAGTTGACTCCTAACTTCTTTTAATACTCTTCCGATGGCAATAATGTGAAACTGCCTAGAGGTTTGAAGCGATCGTATTGAGTTTCATCCATATCCGAAACGCAATCCGAGAAAGGTATATTATTTAAACTGACGTTCAGAAAGTAGCCAAACTCTTCTGATTCCTGGAGATGTGTAGATCTCGACTATAATTCAGCTCAGTTTACTAACATTTCGTCATTATAGTTTCATTAAGAACCCATGAACGAATTTTGCCTTTTACATTATCGTTTCGACATAATAAAAAAATCAAAATCAGAAGAGATTAGATTTAATAGTGTTTTTTCATGATAAATCCGAAAATTCAGTAATTTAAAAATTAACATGAGTCTAAATACATGCAACTTACAAACTCTGACTCTCGGCGATGTCCAATCATAGTCTTTCGTTCTGTTACTGGCGAGGTTTCCTTGACTCACAGGAGTTGATCGAATGGTGACTGTTACGGTGCATACAGAGAGCTGCAAAACAGGAGGATCACCCGCTTGGACATAGACCGAAATCGAGTTTTCAGTGGTCACTCCAGGAATGCCAATTGGTATTCCACTTAAATTGTTGCATGTCATCGACAGTTCAAGGTATTTGCTGATGTTTGATACACATTTCACTTCCAGCCATTCGTAGGCCACCATTGATCCATTAGTGACATTTGTTGCACATTCAGGTGTCGATACTGTGAAGAAAGTTTTGATCGATAAATACTGATGGTCTTTTAGCATATCAGTTAGCCTACTTATTCAGTTGAAGTTTAATTAAATAGTAAGTTGCTTGCCAACTTCTTGAAAAAATAAACGCCAGATATAAGTTTCTAAACTTAATTTCAGCATAGCACCTTGTAAAAACGGAAAGGATGCATGATTTTATCTTAATCGTATGTCTGCATAGAAGATGAAATATGTTCAAATATTAGACGCCGGAAAATTTTGATTTTAGTTAAGAATATAATTGTGCATTGTATGGAAAAGAACGACGTTTCCAAGTACTTCAGATTACAGGACCAACCGCCACATCATTTCAAAAAAGGGAACACACCTTTACAAGATCAATCGAAGGTCTCATTTGTAAGTTATGCCCATGGATGAGAACATCTTGATATAAATGGAAAACAAGGAATATATATGTTTATTAATTTTTATCAGTTAAACAAATAATGACAATTCGAGAGTTAGAAGTGCTTTAAATTAAAATAAATATAGTAAACCGTTTTTCAAGATTTCAGGTTTGCATGTTATATACACAAATATGGCCAGTGGTAAAATATTGATTTGTGTTTAAATTAAATATGTGACACACAATTATACAGAGCGACAGAAGGGGAAAATTCATCATTTCTAAGGTCTTACTCGTCAACCATCGCCCAAGTCAATGAGAGCAATGGATGATCTCTCGTCTTTCACAAACCTATCCTATCTAATGAAGGTTCTCGCTACTATTGGTGTTACGAGTTGTAGCGCCCAACGGGTGGCCTAATGATCCAAGTCAAGATAATAAATAAAATAGACTGCTTACTACAATACTGGACGACTGGTTCTCTGCACTGACAATATTAGCAAGTGAGCGCGACATTGAAGGCGGTTTAAACACGGATGAAATCATAGATCAATTTGCACTGTTATCTGATAAACTGCAGAAAAACCTCAAGTATCCGTCCATAGTTCAACGCCTATCACATAATCTACAGACAGTTACAGTGGCTGCAGGGAGGGGAAGGTGAGCGGAGCGGAGGGGAAGTTGCTTCACTGACATTGGGATGGAATGCCTCAGGTCTTACTCGTCAACTATAGGCCTATCGCTTAAATGTGAGAAGTTCTTGATTTGAATGAAAAATAAGGAATGTAGCCTATATATTTATTAATTATAATTTTATGTGCCTTAAATTAACAAATACTGGCCTTTCGCCAGTAAGAAGTGCTTTAATTATAAATAAAGTAAATTTATATGTTTCAAAATGTTAGGATTACACGTATATTGGCACAAATATGGCCAAAGGTAAAAATAATGATTTGTGTTTAAATTAATTATACATGTAGGCTATAACACACAATTATACAGAGCGAGAGATGAGAAACCTGCTAGAATCGGTTCAGCGAGAAACTTACGCAGAACCACTACTTCAGAAGTAACAACAAAAGCAGGCGATTGCTCCACTCTGCATGCGTATGTTCCACTCTGTTTCATGTTGACATTGTTGATGAGTAGGTTGCAACCTCCATCCAATGTGTCTACCGCGTACTGATCAGCGAATGGTTCCAACACTGCGCACTCCTTCACAATGGACACCGAAGTTGAATCGTCGACCGGAGTAAACGTCCAATGACTAATTGGAGATGAGCTTCTACATTTGAGGACGACATTGTCTCCAGCCAGCGCCACGTTGTCAATCGGAAAAATCCGCTACAAGATTTAACACGTCCTTATTAAAACTGGAAAAACTATTAATGCATTATATTCTTAAAGACACAAAATGACTTATTTGCACTGCCTAAATGACGTCACACAATTTTGGCCGAATTTTCAACACCCGTCGTCACCCGTTGTCAATAAAGTAACCCACATCCCTGAAAAATGACGTTACAAAGCTCTGACCCTCCCCTAAAACCAATTTCCATTTGATCATTAAACATGTTAAAAATCAAATTTATTGTCATTGTAAAAAGTATTATTTTACTGTGGCACTAGAGGTCTGCGGGTAGAGCATTTTTGGTACCCGACTCGTGCCCGTAACACAGAAATGTTACCCGTACCGACCTGCACTCAAAATTACTACCCGACCCTACCCGTACCCGCGGGTATACCCGTACCCTTAAAGTACCCGTCACGTCATTAGCACGCCTTCCCATAGTTCCTGTCCCTACCAGGCCAACAAGCTTACAATTCAAGATGTAGCAATAATAATAAATAGGCTGATGATGATGATAGTAGTCGTAGTAGTAGTAGTAGTAGTAGTAGTAGTAGTAGTAGTAGTAGTAGTAGTAGTAGTAGTAGTAGTAGTAGTAGTAGTAGTAGTAGTAGTAGTAGTAGTAGTAGTAGTAGTAGCAGTAGTAGTAGTAGTGGTAGTAGTAGTAGTAGTAGTAGTAGTAGTAGTAGTAGTAGTAGTAGTAGTAGTAGTAGTAGTAGTAGTAGTAGTAGTAGTAGTAAAAGTAGTAGTAGTAGTAGTAGTAGTAGTAGTAGTAGTAGTAGTAGTAGTAGTAGTAGTAGTAGTAGTAGTAGTAGTAGTAGTAGTAGTAGTAGTAGTAGTAGTAGTAGTAGTAGTAGTAGTAGTAGCAGCAGCAGCAGTCAACTTATGGAACCTGTTACATGCAGCTGTTGTGCTGTATGCATTGTATATTTTATCTCTGTGGTCTATATACTGCAACCAAAACACTAAGTAACTGTTAATAGTACGTTGCAGACTCGGTCAGGCCCATTGTGCGCCTACATTCTATGTTATATGAGATGGTGACATTGTAACCCCAACACTTCACGTCGGTACGGGTAAACCGGGTATACCCCAGTAGCGCAGCAGAGGGAGCGGCCGCTTCCCTGAGACCATTTTGGCAAATTGTGGGGCCTTTTCAAAATTTATTTATGGCCCAAGACATTCCGGGTTTAGACGGTATGCAAGTCGAACTAAGAGTGGCGTACCGATCTGTTTTCACACTAGAAAATTTTCTGATAGGTCTACGTTTTACTGTGCTTCCCCAAGTATTGCTCTTCTGTCTATCGACGTAGGCCTCTGTAAGTATGGACGGACCGAAGGTGTACAGAGACAGACAGCACTGATTCGAGTGAGCGAAGTGTATCTATCCCTCAGAATGCAGGATAACCGTTCTAAAGTCCAAAAGAGTCATACAAAACGCATGCACAGTCAATGAGTCATTCGCTATACATGATGACATCCCAAGTCGTAACATAGCTAGTTTCAGCTTTAAACACATCCATCATCAATTATAACACATTCGCCTTGTCATGCTCCTAGAGTTTGTGGTATAGGGCTATATCAAATTTCTAGTGTAGTCGGCTGTTAAACCCAGATGCATGTACGGATACCGAAATAGAGAGAGGAAACTTGAAACAGTGATATTTATATGTTTCTATAACTTTCATAGCAGTAATGTTAAAACCAAATGATTATTATACACAGATCTCAACGCGCTATAGCAGCCTAGTATGTTTGAAGCATGCTTAGAGCCAGTTTGGCTTTAACGCTTTAATCTACTTACAAAATGTAATGTAGGCCTAATGTAAATCTAGCTAGTTGACTATTCAGTTGGCTGTGAGGCGCACTTGTAACGGTATGGCTGTGTTACGACGCCATATAAATTGTCATTATTATTATTATTATTATTATTAATGTAAATATTCGAAAATTTCTCAGCATCAACAAAAGCCACGTCAGAGGACCAGCTTATACACCGGCGCTATATCAAATCAAGTCCGCAATAGACAAACTCCTCTGTTCGTTCCGGTGCCAGGTCAAAATCCGGGGGAGGTCATGCCGAGGCCAAACTGCGACTATTGTAGGCCTACCTCTATACTGGAACAGCTTAAAAGTACAGTTTCCAATGTGAACTGAGTCTTCTATGAAAAATAATGTTAACCGTAACTCCCTTTATAGTAATGGAGATTCATGATAAATGGAATATTCCTGGTTTCAAGACGGTCCACGCTCTGGCAACAGGACTATGAGGACATCGCATGTTTGAATCCATAGTAAACAGCTTTCCAACCAATATAGAAGGCAGTATCTGCTACAGACGCTAGCTTTGACTTGCTCAACTATGTTCGATGCTTCAGAGAAATATTATTTGCAAATTAACTCATGGACTAGGCTAAAGCTTTTAAAGATACGTACAGTATATGTCTAAAGATGGAGAATGGGGCGAGGGTTGGTGTTTGTACTATTACATTGTATGTTATAGTATACTATACTACTAGTATTACTAATTGACTGTACATATTGCTTTAGCCACTTTTGGGGTGTTTCCCTGTATTTATTTAAATACGAAATAAATACGTATAATCAAAATGAATGTAATTAATTGAAATTATTTATTTTAGTAAAAAGGCCCCATTCGGGCCTTTTTTATGTGCTCGCTCCCCTGTTGTTAACACCTGGCTTCGCCACTGGTGTACCCGTACCCGTGATGACTCAACCCGTACCCGACCCAACCCGTGAAATGCGTACTCGACCCGTGCCCGATCCGCGGGTACGGGTCGGGTACGGAATAAACCCGCGAGTACGGGTATACCCGCAGACCCCTATGTGGCACTGCACTCTGATGTTGCATTAAAAAAGAAAGTAAGGTATTAAAGAGGTGTCGTTGGAGAGCTGATTTAAGCCTAAAATTAACTTGAATATTTATCGTCTAACCAATAACTATTAATCGATATTCAGAATATTTGGTAGTAGAACAAAGCAAAATGGAAAGAGTAGAATTAATACAATAACGTATTCATTCCACAGAATGAAAAGCTCTGGTAGAATCACTAGAATTTAAATTTTAATATAGACAATTGATCCAAGAAATTTACAGAATTCATGTTTATCTATTCTCCCATGGCGAAGCACAATGCTCCTTCGTGGAACAAATAGGGAGAGCATGAATATTTAAAAATCTGACGGTGACCAAATATTTAAATAATTAGAAAATTATTATTATGTTGCCCGTATTGGCCTACATTAAAATATCAAAATGAAATATGAAAAGTTAATAGGGCTTACTCAAAATTAGTGCTGTAATTGCTAAAATTAAATCGTTGTTAATCGTGAAGTTTAATTACTTAGACCTGATGTGACGTCACATTTCTCAACTCCACCCCATGTCACACATCGTCACAGATTTCCGATCCCAACCCCCTTAGGTTCTAAACGCCATTTATGGACGGTCTCTAAAATATGCGGTAAAATTGAGGTGAAATTAAAGCATCGCTTGGAAATTGAGTCATGTTTGCATTTTGCGTATCAATACTTAGAAAGCTTATATGCAACATGTATTAAAACTATTTATTTTGGCCTGTGCTGCGAGGTGGACAGGCTCAGCAGGAACCCTGAAAAGCTGGCAAACGTGGGCGGCATCGCAGCCTCTGATACCACAAGATAGTGGATATCAGAGCCAGTCCTAAGCCTGGAACTCTCTTTAAGGGAGAAGTGCGAAGGTCGAACGGATGGGTGCAGATACTCCGTTCGTAAAGAAAAAATACGTATGAAATCCAATGCAAGCATTGGACTCCAAACGGGCCTCGGCCCATGGATCTGATGCAAGCGTTGGACACCTACGGGCCTTCGGCCCATGGATCCTGATGATGATGATGATGATGCTGCGAGTGTGGTGCGAAGGCTTTACTTGGCTAACATAAAGCATTGCGTCTGTCATTGCATAGATATTAAGGTGCTTTCCTTGAATTTTATACAACGTCCCTATAAGCTATATTAAATCGTTGTTAATCGTGAAATTTAATTACTTAGACCACTAATTTTGAGTAGGCCCTATATATATTCCTTTGCTTCAATTGGTCCCTCTCTTTGGAATGCTCTTTCTCCTTCTGTTCGCTCTAAAATTCTCTCTGGCAGTCTCTCTTCTTCCTTCGCTTTTCTCAAAACCTGTTTATTTTCGCGGGGCTTAGCACACTGGGAGCGCTTCTGAACGGTTCACCCTACGAGAGGCGCTTTATAAATACTTAAATACGATACGATACGATACGATACGATATTAACGACCTCGGTCACCTAATACTGACACATAAGATCTTTACGGGAAAAAATACAGGTCATCACCTCAATGAAGCGTAAAATTTACACAAAGCATTGGAATTTTGAAACTGGATAGCAGATAGAGGCTACAGATTCTGGAGTGTAAGTGATGATTACATCTCATTCATAGAATTTAAATACTTAATTGAAATGGGACACAATTTGAACAATTTCGAATGTATTTTATTTATAATTTTAAGCGAATCGTTACCGTAAAACGGGGTTGCTTTGACCTCCAGGGTGACTTTGGCCCAAATTGAGAAATTAGTTTGTAAAGCTCTGGCCTTCCGTAGTTATCACGTAATTTCGAAATGTTTTATGAATAACAATCGGTAATCATGTAGCCATTATTTTAACCAAATTTGGGATTTTTCATTGTAAAATTTTTTGAAATTTTCCTGAAATGTTTGTAAGCCTATAAAAACTTCAAATTTGAAGATGTGCAAACTTATTTTTGTGTGAGAAATACTGATAATAAAACCGTGGATGATAATATAACTTTTCAATGTACATTATAAGGGCATGTGTATGGCGCACCGTTTGTTCCACTTTGTCACCAATAAGTAATTTAAAAATGTAAGCAAAATTTTTGGGGTGAGTTTGTGCCAAAGTATGGGTTCACTTTGGCCCACATTCTAAAGTACTGCAGGTGATGTTTAGAAAATTTATTTTTAAGAATTAATTACCGTGGTAATGTATTTGCAATGTATTTAATGGTCCAATTATGTATAACATGTCTATAGTTTTAATTTTATCCAAACATTGCCTTAATCTAATCTTTAGACATCTAATAGGACCTTATTTTATCAATGTATAAGTTGCATACTTGTCAACTTATTTGTATTAAAGGAAAATTGATTGATTGATTGCTAAGTTTCACTTTTTAGGATATTTTGACTGGTCGGTGCATACCAATTTGTTTTATAGTCATGCCAAGGTCATATTAACGTGCTCCTGGAAGTTGGCTAGCAGTAGGCCTATTTGGCTTATTCTAATGACCCTTTGGAAGCAGTCACAAGTGGATGCTGATAATATCACAAAGAGTTGCAGCCTTACATTACAACATCCCTAGATCTATTCTAACAAAAAACCTTAATGGCTAACACTCCAGTAAACCAACAATCTTCAGCAAATATATAATATAAAACATCCTAGTACTTTACTAGTCTTTCACTAGTAGGGGCCTACCGGTTCAGTACCGTAGTCATTATAAGTGTTAGTTTTATGCTGATATATTCTTAAAACACATTCCATGGGCCAAAGTCACCCCAGTAACGGGTTCACTTCGTCTAATTACTGGAAAACCATTGTGGGACAAAGTCACCCCCACCTGATGGGGTGACTTTGGCCCACCCAAAACTTTTTTTAAAAGTGTTAAAATATTATTACCCAAAAATATTTGTCGTATACTTCTTCTCTGTAACCCTATGCACATCTAATAAAATTATTAAGTCAATTATTTTCAGTCACAGTATCGGTTTATTATTAAAAACAAGTTTAAAATGGGCCAAAGCAACCCCGTTTTACGGTACCTGGACAGTATGTGATTTATTTTTATGGAAAATAATATAACACAAGGCATATCAAGCAAAAGCTGCATCAAATGGACTAGCTTAAATACGTGCGCTAAATAAAATCAGCTCTGCAAGAGTCAGAGGAGACCGAGGGTGAGCGTAACACCGGTTGAATGTATATAACAAGCATCGGAGTGCCGTTACTGGAAAGCAGGGAAGCTTGTACTGATCTAAAAGTAGGTCAAATCCATCCACGCATATTGGGTGTACACAGCATAGCACAGATAAAGCTGCAGAGGAAAGGCTACTAATATGGACCCCTAAGAAGCTTATGCTATTTCATAGTACAGAAGAAATTGAGTGTGTGGTTCTATTTATTTCATGCATTACTTGGCATGAGTAGTGACCAAATATGAAGGAATGATGTAATGATTTCTTATTCAGTTCAAAGACATTTTTAAATAGTTTTTGTCTAAACACGACCATGTGTGCAATACAAACCACCAGTTTAAAGATGGAATTTCAATGTTTCCGTTCTGCAGACTAATATTACAACAGTTAAAACGATTGGCCTAAGATTAAACGGAATAGGATAAACATTAAGAAACAACAAGGGCTATGTCTAAATGAAACAACATAAGAACCGCTGACAAGGAAAAAGTAGCCATAGCGGCCTGTTTCTACCTGTCTCATTCCATCAAATAATTATGTCGCATATTACACATTCGATCACAGGACCATAATTCGTATCGTATCGTATTTGAGCATTTGTAAAGCGCCTCTCGTAGGGTGAACGTTCATAAGCGCTCCCAGTGTGCTAAACCCCACGAAAAGAAACAGGTTTTGAGAAAAGCGAATGAAGAAGAGAGACTGCCAGATAGAATTTTAGAGCGAACAGAAGGATAAAGAGCATTCCAAAGAGAGGGACCAATTGATGCAAAGGAACGAGACTGAGCCATAGAAGTTCTAGTACGGGGAACCAATAGGTCAAGTCTATTGCAGGAACGAAGTGGACGGTGGGAGGAAGCTGAATGAGACCGAAGTATTACGCCAACCAGATATTTCGGGGCAAGACCCCTCTGAGCCTTGAAGATGAGAGTGAGGATTTTAAATTGTATGCGAGCATGCAGAGGGAGCCAATGAAGTTCGTCAAACATAAAGGTAGAGATATGAGAGTACCGGGGAAGGCAGGCTATCAGTCTAGCAGCTGTGTTGAGGACCGACTGAAGAGGAGAGAGACGAACCTTAGGAAGACCAAAAAGAAGGGAAATGCAGTAGTCGGTCCGAGAAAATACAAAAGCATGAACTAGAGCAGTGAAGTTGGAGGAGACAGAATGACGAATGCCCCTGAGACGCCATATAAGTGAAACTAGGAGGAACGTGTGAGATTAGAGATGTGCTCCGTAAAGGTAAGTGAACTATCAAGGGTAACACCCAGATATCGTACACTTGACGAGAAAGAGAAGAGTCGGAACTTTTCAGAGAGGAGAACAAAATCAAGTTTATTGAGGTGCCGAGGGGTACCAAACCAGATGAATTTGAGTCTTATAGAAGGATTAAGGGAGAGGCGATTAGATGACATCCAGGAGTGGAGATGATTAGAGAGAGATTGAATACTCCCGACCAAAAGCAACTGCGATGACGGGAGACAATGGACCAGTACCGGCCTTACCATTGTGCGAACCGTGCAATTGCACAGGGCCCGCAAATGAAGGGGGCCCGAAAATGTCAGAAAATTAACATGAACAAGACATTAATAATAATAGACCTATTATGGTTTCAATTAAATCTTTTCTTTTATCAAAAAGTCAAATGGTAGAAAGTTAATTTTATGAGACATTTTATGTGACATTTTCGGGCCCCCTATTAACGGGGAGGCCCAAAAATCTCACAGTAAAACCTGTGATATTTTCGGGCCCCCTATTGTGGAGGCCCGAAAGTGTCACAGAAAATTAACATGAACAAGACATCCTAATAATAATGCTATGGTTTCAATTTAATCTTCTCTTTTGTCAAAAAAAGTCAAATAGTAGCCTACCAAGTTGAAACCATTTGACTTTTATTTTTTTACATAATAGGCCTATTAGGCCTATATGTTGTCGCAATTTTAGATAACATTGGGTGCAGAAATCATTTCTGCACCGAGAAATAGTTATACTTTGCTAAACTTTGCTTAAATTTTACGTGAGAAATTTTACATCTTGAATACTTGTGTGCGCGAGCTATGCCTAGAAAAAGTAAGGGTCTATGTGCCAAAAAGTTTCAAAACCACTGTTGTAAGCGACTGTGTACGGTACCTTTGTTAATTATTTTATATTATTTATTTAGATTTTTGAGGATTTTATTTTTAGGGTTTACTATTTAGTACACTAATATGTATATATATACATAGGCCTACATATATATATATATATATATATATATATTTATATACAATATATATCCTATATAATATATATAATGATTTGCAATTAAAAACAATTTGACTTGTGTCATGGGGCCCGCACAGCTCACTCTGCACAGGGCCCGCAATACTCTAAGGCCGGCACTGCAATGGGCAAATGCTTGTACATCATCAGCAAAGAGATGACCAGCAGCACCACAGATCGGAAAAGAGAGGAGATGTTAGCCGTATATAGAATAAATAAGAGAGGACCGAGAACGGAACCTTGAGGGACACCCAGTTTTACACAAATGCATGTACTTCGGGGGAAATCTGCTATAGCGTGATCGACGAATGTATTATAGATCATCGAAGTTTGTTTATATATAGGCCTAATAAATAAATTGTCTACCTTCTGAAACAAAAAAGCATACCATAGCTGAAATCCTAAACTATACAACAGGTGTTGAAGTTCAACCAGTTTTATTAGCAATAGGCTATGCATCAAAACAGAAACATTGTTGCCGTTCCTGCAGAAATTATGAGCAAAGGCACACATTCAGAACAGGAGGTTGAAATCAGTAGATGGATGGTTTTTCACTCTAAGAGCTTTCCGCAGACAGACCCGCAGGGGTCCGGTGGCGCGTTGGATAACATCTGGCGAAGAGTGCGAGAGGTACCGAGTTCGAGCCCCGTTAGGGCGGATTTGCTTTGTAGGCTGCTATTAGCGCCGTTGTATTAGGCCTACAAGCTGTCTGTTCTGTTAGTAGTTAACTAGTTAAGATTGTTTCAATTGCATAACATGTAAATGTACAGCGCAGTGCGTTTGTCAGGCGCTAAATTAAAGAAAAGATATTATTATTATTATTATTATGATAGGAGAGAAAAACAGTCGAGGCCCATATTACACAATGGCCCATATTACAAGCCTTTCCCACTGTGAAGTGAAGCCTGCACCTACTGAACATTCTGCCATGCGAGAGGTCAGGCAGAGCTAATATAATTAACATAATAGCTTATGTGTCCATCCAATCAAGGACTTCGTTACAGGCTCTAAATAACGCATCCAATAAACGTCAATAAGATTATACAATGTATATAGCTATCCGTTTGCGTGCCTGTGACTGTGTCTGGCAAACGGATAGGCTTCAGCTTGAATCTCTTATGCTGTGTCCACCTAATATAGCCTACGTCGATGAAAGTAATCGACAATTCAGCGTGAAAAAATTTTGCTCACCATTTTTATAAATAGATTTTATATAAATCAAACAAGATTTTAGTGCATAAAAGGTGGATTTCACCCTTTCTTATATTTTTCTCATAGCTCACTCTATTCACGTTTTACATTTTTGCTGATTGCCATGAGTAGAAGACTTGTCATTCTAGAAGCGTTTGTGTTAGCGAGATTATCGGAAATTGATGATTTCCAAGGTTATGCTATAAAAACTAAATCCCTGTTAGCCTACTAGCGTGGTTGGTTGTGCCACGTCAGCTGGGGCTAGCTACAACATGTCACAACCTGCCCCATTGCATGTTACAACAAGCCCCAATGGATCTTTAAGCCGGATCCATTTTATAACAGTAGTCATATTAGTAGGCCTATGATTGTTGGTCTATGCATGAATGTGAAATGGTAGATTTGTTCTCAGACTTTCTAAAATGAAATCCTGGAATTTCTGTTCGCCCTTCAGAAACCGCAAGCATTTCCAGAGCGATTGGTTTAAACAGAAATGTTGTTGCATCATTAAACGACAAATTAGATTTAAATCTGATAGCAATGATATTTGGAATATGGATAAAACCGGAGTTAACACAGTGTAAAAGCCTTCAAAGATTGTAGCAGAAACGGGTGTGAAGCAAGTTGGAGCGATTACTTCGGGCGAATGAGGTACGCTAGTCAGTAGTCACCATGGCGCTTGCAGTGAATGCGATTGGAAATGAAGTACCTCTATCATGCATCCTTCAGAGAGTTAATTTCTATGACCATTAGGGTGTTCTAGTACAGCGAATAAGTCAGGTTGGATAAATAGAGCAGAGCTTTGTCAGTTTATGAATCACTTTGTAAAATATTCTAAAGCCTCGAAAAGACCTGGACCCAATATCGTCAAAACATGCCTTGCCGGTGTTACAACATAACCCATTACTGGGCAAATTTATAACGCCCGCCGATGTCCATTATTTTGATGGTCTCGGTTATATTTGATATACAAACCACTTAATACTTTCCGTTATATATTGATGTGGACTCTGACAATATGTACTCTAACTTCTGGCATATAGATAGGTAGAGTGCTCCCTCTAGAGATTGCTAATCTTTGCTCCTTCCGTTTCCGGGACGCTAGCTCTAGATAAATAACTGAGTTATCTCTGAAGATATTTGACTTCTCACATTGTGGAATAAAATACTATAACTCATATTTTATAATCTGTACGAACACAACATGGCGCAGTAGACAATAATTGCTATATAAAAGAGCGATTATAAGTCGTTTTCACGAACTCGAACGATAATTCGCGGACGCCCGGTTAACTTACCACAGAACACAATGAGCCGAAGCGGCAAAAAGACTGACCAAAAGGCCTTGGACACGTCATCACAGGCGGAAAATCGTGAATCCATGTCCATAATATTACAGATTATGCAACAACAAGCCGACGAATGGACACGATTGCACGACGAACTTCGTGAAGAGCGCCGCGCTACGGAGGAGCGTTTCAACCAAATATTACATGCGATGCAACAATCAGGTCAGCCTCATATTACGACTCAGACCCCTCCAGTAGTACAGCCACCTGCTCTCCGCATCCCGGCTAGTGTCAATCAAATAACCGGCACCCCAACTATGGCCGAATTCACAGCATGGCGAAAGTCGTTGAAGGATTTTGCTCTGATCAATCGCGTCGATCAACATGACCGTCCTACACAGATGGCGGCTCTCCGTAATCACCTGTCTCAGGATTTCCAAGCCATCTTTTATTAATCGATCACTATCGAGGCCAGTGTACCTGATCAACCCACAGTTGAAGAAGCTATAGCAGCAATCCACACCTTCATTCGTGAAATGCAGAACATCATAGTTGACCGTTTCCACTTCTTCACCCGTCGCCAACAATCTTTTGAACATTTCTCAGTTGCTTTGAGACAACTCGGCCAACAAGCAGACATCTGCATTCACTGCATCGACACGCAACTGATCACATTAATCACTGTCGGTATTCAGGACCCGGAGCTACAAAGGAAGTTGCTAGAAATTCGACCATCACCAAGCCTCAATGAAGTCCTCACAGTTTGTCGTGCATTCGAATCTGCGTGTGCTGATCAAACGAAAACGGTCACCTCTGCCAGATATGTTGAAGCAGCAAAAAATTCGATACATCATGCCAGCCTCTCTCAGACAGACACATTCAAATCATCTCAAACACATAAGAGAACCAGCACCAGTGGAAAATGTCACTGGTGTGGGGGAAAGCCACACGTACATCGAAGTGCTTGTACCGCGAAAGATGCCATTTGCAAATTCTGTTCCACAAAAGGCCATTACCAGACAGTTTGCCAGAAACGTCTCCGGGATCCACATTCGGATCAACGCACTACACCACGAAAATCTGTCAACACAGCTCACGCCCCAAGGGACAAAGCAAGCACTTGGCATAGATCAGTACCTATTCACGTGATTACTGACACAACGACTGTAAAACTCTTAGCATATCCAGATACGGGCACAGACATCAACATTATGCCAGAGAAATTACTGCCGCAACTGGGGCTCCATCGCATTAATCTTCACCCAGCAGATGTCACCATCAGCGCATATAATGGAACACATGATTCACCGATTGGATATTTCACGGCCAAAATAAAAATATGGTGACAGACAAAATATATGCTCATCACGGTGCAAAACAATTCCTACTCTCAGGCATTACTTGCAAAAAACTGGGAATTGTTTCATTCCCATTTCATAATGTTCACGACCCAGATGGTAGGCCTACCGACAAAAATCTAGAATCTACCATCGCCAATGACATGGAAATCAAAGTTAACTATTTGGCAGCACATTTGAGGGAGGATGATTACATGGACAATAACAGAGACCCTGTGATCGATCAATTGGAAAATGCAGCCAAGAATGCTGAACAGTACCAAGCATTGTTAAACTAATACAGCAGGGTTTCCCAGCTAAATCCACGCTCCTTCCACTAGAACAGCAACAAGGTCGTGCTTCACTCCCAGCACAAATCTTCCAAATGGATACACCTAGAGGCTAGAAGACCATTTCAAGAAACTGCGGCGGACATATTTGAACATGCGGGACATTATTATCTGGCATATGTTGACTGTTTTTCCGGGTGGATAGAGGTATCCAGATTCCACAAATGCCGAAGTTCAGAAATGCTTATAACTGCCAGACTAAGAAATTTTGTTCGCTTCGGCATCCAACAAGTTTTGGTCAGATGAGGGAACTCCAGTTTGCTTCAGAGGCAATGAAGAGATTTATGACAAACTCGGGTGTAAACCACGTCCTCAGTGCACCACACTTCCCATCTTCAAATGGCTTACCCGAGTCTGCGGGGAAATCCATGAAAGCACTAATCGCTGCATCTACAAACAACGTAGACATTGGGAGTGACATCTTCGCTCAAGGTCTTCTCGAGCTCCATAATACACCACGGGAGAATGGACTGTCACCAACACAACTTTTTTCGGGTCACTTTTACAATCACGTGTCCCTCTACTTCCTCTGCGGTTCGCAAAGAAGTGGAAAGACTCGGCAGACAATGAGGACAATATTAAGCACCCACCAGGAAACTTGATCTCACGACGACTTAAACCACTCCACAGCCGGGATAAATGTTGGGTGCAAGATCCATCAACCAAGCGCTGGTCTTCAATTGGGCGCATCATCCAAGTTCGACAGTGGAACTATACCATGAAGATGCCAAGCGAACGAATCCTTTGGCGTAACCGGCGACATGTTCTCCCGTGCTTTGATTCAGAGGACATATTAATGACGCAGTAGTCAAGTGGATGACGATTGCATCTAGAATTTAATTGGGACCCCATAAATTCTCAGAAGGGGAAAGTTGATGTGGACTCTGACAATATGTACTCTAACTTCTGGCATATAGATAGGTTGGTAGAGTGCTCCCTCTAGAGATCCTTGCTCCTTCCGTTTCCGGGACGCTAGCTCTAGATAAATAACTGAGTTATCTCTGAACATATTTGACTTCTCACATCGTGGAATAAAATATTATAACTCATATTTTATAATCTGTACGAACACAACATATATATGACATGTTAGGCCATAGTGGTTGCATATGATGCTAAAAGATTACACTTATTCTTATTATAGAATCCCAGCAACATGTGAAATTCGAAATTTGCTACCTTTATTCCAGGTCTCCCCTATTTGTTGATGCCGGCCAAACCGGACTTCTTCTGCTCACCTGTCCATTTGTGTCGTAGATTTGACTGAGCACCTTTTCATAAATACTCGAGATTTTTATTGCGATTTCATTTTAATTATAATTAATTGTATTAGGTTTCGTTGTCTACCATATTCATGTAGCTTGTGCAGTCGGTTGTCTTCGCCTGTGAGTTTAGACTGTTGTAGAAGAGTTGACATGTTGAGTTTTTCTTGAAGTAGTTGTACTGAAGACACTCTTTCTGAGCAGCACAAGCGAGAGCGCACCCAGAATTACTCTTAACAAACGGTGTCTTGGAAGGAACACCATTGACGCAAACCTGGTCACCTTTTGAGTTGATGTTGAGTGAGAAAAGTTCTGACGACATCAAAGTAGCTTCGGAAAATGTAACGCAGCTCAACAAACTTACAACATATGCAACCACCAGTGCTGCAGCCATTTCGTCGAATACCAACCAGCACGGTGGCGTTAGAACCCTGTTCAGTAGGCGCTTATAAAAAAAAATAAAGGACACACAACTTTGTAAAATCGATCCTTTGTGCTGTTGTGACGCTGTGTAGACATGGCGCACATTTTCATGTATGTCCGCAGAGTCGCTTCATTGATGAACTGTTTGCTTTTACTTTCGTTGATGGAAACGCTTACAACCAGTGGATGCGCCACTGCTTACAACTAGCTGGTCACGAATCGCATACGCTAGAAATGGACGAAATCGAGGACAATGTGAAGCATTCACAATGGAAAGTTTATTATGCATGTGGATGTGTTGCTCTTTTGTTTCTAAGCAAACATTCTTCGCAACCTGATCCTACAGTTACTGATTTGTTTCAATGTAAATCACTGCAATAAAAGTACAGGTGAATGTATAGGAAAGAGATATGTTCACGGAAGGTACTGTGATGGAGCCCTGTAATGTATAATTAAACATTGATTACTCTAAGTTACAATACATGTATTGTACAGTATTGCATTTTCGTTTCGTGCAAGTGTGGTTGAATAATACTTTGTTTGAGTCACAAAGGTGGTCGCGACGGAACACATAAAATCTGCAAGAATGGTTGGTTGTTTAGTCTCGGACAGTCTGGATTATTTCAAAGGCTGTGTTTTCTTTCACTGTGTTCATTAGCATGAGATTGTAATTGCATTGTATAGGCCTAGTATTGTAATGTATTGTATTTTCTGTATTTGATTAGACTATGCCATGTTATTTGTCATGTTCACACTATGAATAAAAGGAGCAGTGCAATAATTATATATATATATATATATATATATATATATATATATATATATATTGTATTGTATTTATAAATTTATAAAGCGCCTCTCACAGTGAACACCAATCGGAGGCGCTCAATATATATGTTATATGATACATATATAATTAGATATATCTAATTAGATATATCTGATTATAGCTAAGTATGGCTAGGTATGTCTTAGTATTGTGAGGTATTTCTGACTTTTGTTAGATGTCGCTCTGCTTAGAATGGAAGGGTTCTGTTAAGCTTTGCGGTCACGCAAGCATAGATAATAGATTTGCTGGCCAACTAGCGGCCATGTGTCGGCCATCTAGTGGGAGAAAAGTTTATTTAAACCGGTGTATAAACTTAGTAAAAATTAGGCTGAGCAACCTTGTCGATATTACGAAGTTCTATCTGGCATTGCTTAGTTCTTCGTTCAACGGCTACATCTCTGCACTGGCAACATTGATTTCTTGAGGGTGAGAAAATTTGTTCTAGTCTTTACAGACGAAAACCAAGTACTGCCAAATGATGTTCGTAATAAGCCTACAACTGATACAATTGACTGTTTTTTTAGTAAACTATGCAGTGATTGTCCAATCTTAATACGACTTTTACGTTTTTGACAAATGAGGTGCAAAATAAAATAGAACTTTAAATGTTTGCCTTGATCCAGTACTTACAGGAGTTTCTTCGCATTCCGTTGCGCTGTAGCCTATATATGTCGCCGATCTTGAAAAATTACACTAGGATTCCCATGAGCAATGCATCGTGATTTTGCGTTGAGATTTCAAGATGCATCAATTTCCAGAAAGCTATATTTTTTAACAAGAAACGTTTTTCTCTCTAATCTTATCAATCTTTTTATTTAATTGCTACCATATTCATGTCGAGGGTATTGTGATAAAGACGCTATGGAAGTGTTCGGCCTCAGTCGGAGGTCAATTCGGTCTCGTCTGAGGTCAATTCGGTCTCTTCTGGGCCATCGTCATCATTATCGGACTCATCGTCATACTTGGCATCTACTGCTCTATATACAGGAAGAGAAAATAAACACAGGGAGGGAATGTGAGGGGAGACTAATGAAGCCCTTGTCATGGATACTGAGACCATTTGAAAATTGTTCATTAATATTATCCGTTTTATATCCATTTGAAAATTGTTCATTAATATTATCCGTTTTATATCCATTCCTTCCTGCCTTCCGTTTTTTTTCATTCTGTCAATCAGTCTGTCATTCACTGTCTTACTCATTCAGTAAGATGGCAAATTTTACTAAGTAATTCACTCATCTACTCATTCCTCTATTCACTCGATAAGTTATCCAGCCGCCAGGTTATGTGAGCTAATTAAATGATGATTTCATGACACAACGATTTCATTAATACATTTATCAATTTAGGCAACCAGTTGCATGAACCAATGAATTCATGTATTAATGATTTAAAACTCGGTTCCTATCATCCAGGAAAATTCATCTGAGCATCACATTCAGATTAACTTCATAATAAAAACGTTATAAAAAAGAGTAGAATTTACCCTGGATTATGAACGTGTAATAGGTATTTCAAATAAACATTCAGCCAATCGACAAACGTTACCCGTTACGTTACTAGAGCTAGCCTTACCGTTGTTTAGTTGGTATAGTGAGTGGTGCCAGATAAAAGTAATTTATTTAACAGTATTAGTAGAAGTAATTAATTTGTTGAATGTTCCTCAACTTCAGCAAAGAACAATGATGACTTGATCGTAATATTATTCTTAATCTCGAGATTTCTACAGCGCCTGACGCAAACTAAGTCGCGAGAGCCAGCTTAATATTTTACGATCTTACTTATCAACAGAACGCTATGGACATGCCTGTGTGATTTCTGTAAAAATGTCCAACATGCCATGACACCAATGAAAGAAATATTTCTTGATATGCCTGTTAAAAGTCATTGAATTTTGAATTTCAATTTAGTAGATTAAGTATGTTATTGGACTATATTAGATTAATCGGTTGATGGAAAGAATGATTTTACATGTAGTCAGAATGAGTTGATGGTTTTTAGTAGGCGTATAGGCTATACTTTAGATTCGGAGTGTAATCATTAACTGATAATTAAACTATATATAACTGTTTGAAGTACCCTTTATATCTAAGACTTAATGGGGGCTTGTTTACCCGGAGTTCGTTCGAAGGATGGTCTACTGCTGCAGACGGCGAAAGAGAGGAAGGTCGATTGGAGGAGGAAGAATTTGGGGTTTGAAGAAGGGTCCTCGATGGACGGTCGGATGGACTTAAGAAGTGAGACTCTGGCCGAATTGGAAGAGTTGGAGAAGCACTCAACTTTCCCTAGCTTTCGACTTCGTTAAGTGTAAGTATATAATGTCTAAATATACGCTGGTTGTATAATTTAGTGTATTTAATTATGTATGTGCGTGCATAGTGTGTGTGTGTGTGTGCTTACGTGTGCTTACGATAGCAAATACAGAGTCAATAGGTTTTCGTATCGTATCGTATCCTGCCGAAAGATTTATATAGCGCCTCTGTCAGAATAACTATTCAGAGGAGGTCTCAGCACCAAATCCCGAGGGAAAAGAAAGGTCTTTAAAGAACGAGAGACAAAAGCAGAAAAACCAGTCATTAGCTTAGCCCTCAGTGAGAGGGGAAGGTCATTCCAAGTAGAGGGACCAACCACAGTTGATAATAATAATAGCTTTTGCTATTATACCACGTGAAAGGTTTTTAGCTACCATGTGTTAGAATGATGGTTTAAGCGCCTCTAAATCACTTCAGAGAAACCTGGACCACGACTTGCAATTTTTTTTAATAATCAAAACTCACTGATCAATACAAACGAAATTCTATACTATCTAAATGAAAACGTATTAATTTGATTAAAATAAACTAAGATGATTTTCAAAGATATTAACATAGCGTATTTGCGAAAAATAGAGAAGTAAAGCACAAAAATGGTTAATAGAACATATGGATTAGAATCTAATGCAGTCATATTATATCACGCATAACGAATTTACTACTAATTGGTAAAGTAATAGCGATTCTACACGTAATGTGTAAGTAAATATATCCTTTATTGCGATTGCGCAGCGCTTTATGAAAACGTTTTTCCATCAATGACTCTGAATTCCCCTTTCAGGCGTTTCCCTTCTAATAGGGACCATATTCACAGAGGACACAAAACCACTTATCGCACGCACAGTCATTCCAACTGTACGAATCTGGCCCGATCAATGATACGCAGTTTTCATAAATTATGCTTCCAGGTTCTCCAGAATGCCAGTTGGTATAGGCGAAAGGTACCGAAGTGCCTGAGTTAGGCTTCCAGACAAAAGTTGAACTGGAATTCGGCCTTTGACCACCAGACCAAGTATAAAATCCATATCCAAACCAACCACTGTAATAACACGTTTCTAAAAATTCAACGACAATGTGTTATTACTTCTTAAAATCCAAACGCTCACTGTTTATTTGGAAAAGGGAAACACGATTTGCACTGATATCCGAACTGGTCTGTGCACTGCCTTAGCGTCTATGCAACCGTTCTACTTAATAAATGTGTCGTACTGGATGAGTCAATGCTCGCAAGTAACGGTGGTTGGGTTCGTTGTGTGACGAGAAACAAGCATTTATAAAGACATGACTCACAATGTCCACTACGGAATGGCCATCATATGTCTGGCGAGTACATGCGGCTGGCTTCTGGACTGGATTAGTGATTCATCTCGCAGAATGGCCTGGTTTAAAAGCGATATGCAGTGTGGCTCAATATAGCATCAGGCCACTAAGTGCCTGTTGGTGAGCGTTACCGTAATATGCTGAGATTGCTTCATTCGGCTGATAATATCATTAATCACCCTTATTTCAGCACATGACCAGCGTCAACCCATTGTTACGAAAGAAAGTTGAAAGTGTGATTTTATATATAGATAGGCCACTTTACCGCAGCAAAAACTTTCAGCTGCATCACAGCAGCCAACTATTCCTGGATGTTATTTGAGCAGTGTTTGCTTGCGCTGACTTCTTACATACACTGAACAGAGTTTTTTAAGTTTCTATATAAGACATGATTCATTGGCCAGAAAGTATTCAGTCCAGCGGCTTTTGTAAGAAATAGTGAATTGTGATTTGTGAGTTAATGTATCAAACACCTACGAAGGTTCCCAAAATAGCAGCAGTTTCCTTCTATTGCTAAATGAAAAATTGGACAAATTTGTTCTAGATTTACAATCAAATCTTATTTAACGGTTAATATGCATGTAGATTGTAGAACAACTGGTTCAGCATTTGAATTGGACGTATACTTTGCATGAATGACTATTAACATCCTCCTGTTAGTGTGCATATAATAAAGTGTAAATATGCATACCGTTCAGTGTCGCATTCATGTTCATGTAGTAGCCGATGGCTCTTTGTTCAGCCGCGTTGTTGATAATAACTGAGTAAGCTCCATTGTACAACTGTTGGCATCTCGCACTAGCTGTGGCCCAGTCCATTAGCTCGACGATAGGACGATAACATCCGCTCGCACCATCCACGACAACGAATCCCACAGGACATGCTGAATACAGGCATTGTCTCATATATAATTATTTATATAATATATATATATCCGTATATGCATGCATTTATCTAGATCATGCAGGCTTGTACAACATACGGCCATACTCCGGCCCCCATGTGGGTTCATCCTGCCCACCGAGCCTTTCAAAATATTGATTTTCCATATGTCTGAAATTGTGAATTGCACACTAAGTTGCTATTATTGGCCTGGTCTTTCTTTCAGCCTCGAGGAACGATGACGGAGTCAACAAGTGCAAGTAAAAAGCGAAAAATTGACTCCGAATGTAGAGTTTTTGAAAATATGTGGACCGAGGAATTTTTCGTCATTGGTCATTCTGATGTTATACATATTGTTTGATCTGTGAAAACAGGATGAAAGCCAGCAAGGAATATAGCCTACCGTTAAGCTGCATTATTCCACAAAATATAGCACAAAGTTGGATCTGATCACGGCTATGTGATCCACCTCAGTCAGGTTCCCTGGTTGAGGAGGGCAGCCACACTAAACAGATTCTGATAACTGAAGGATGAAGTAAAATCTTTTCTTGCAAGCAAAGTTAAAGATTTAAGCTTCATGAATGACAAATTTATGAATAAACAACTCGACATTTTTGCTTGACATAGCTAAATACTTCGTTGACTTGATTGTCAAGCATCAAGTAAAAGACCAGCTCGTTAACAAAATGTACCAACAAGTAATTGCATTTTCTCAAAAGTTACAGCCTCTTCAAAATCCATGAGCCTGAAAGAGTTGTCCATTTGTCAACACTATTGACCACCATTCCAAGTAGCCTGCTCTGAACTACTTGCAAACCTTTTAGACGAGTTCACACGCAGATTTAAAGATCTCAAGGAACAAAATAATGACATGATGGTGTTTGCAGATCCTTTTTGGAACTGATCTGGCTGATGTTCCAGAGACATTGCAAATGGAACCAATCCACATTCAGAATGACAGGCACATGAAGAGAGCTTTCCATGAGCGCGACATTTTAACATTTTACTGGCAATTATATCCCTAGAGGCTTGTCCAGACCTTTCCAATCCTACACGTATGTATTGGTAGATTGCACTCTTTGGCTGTACATAATATTGTTGTGAATAGTTCTACTCTAGAATGAAAAACATTAAAAACTCGAGATCACTTCTAACAGTTGGACATTTAACTAGAATAGCTAAATCAAATGTTGAAGCATAATATTATAGAGCATAATAAATCAGCAAAAATGTGAATATGTGGTACTTGATCGTGAGGTAGGGTAGTAAAATTATTATTCGTTAGTTGGCAAATGCATCGCGTTTTCAAAAGTAGTATTGAAATTTTCTCTGACCCCGAGGTCTTAGCAAAATGGCAATGTGGCCCATCAACCTGATCAACCCCTGATCTAGACAGCGCGTTTTCAATACTTCAAAACAAACTAAATGCTGTCAAATCAGTAAGAAAGACAAAATTATCAGTGATCGAATAGTGCTCCGATAATGAGAAGAGCAACAGAGTCAACAATGGGTTGGCTGATACCTTGGGACGTGTTTTTGATCAAACTTTTTTTAACTGACTATGCAAAATGGCATTTTTTTAAGTTTTTATTTTTGTGCATTCGTGACATAATGAAAATTATCTGTGAAATCCTTCTCTCTTGATAGTTATGGCAAACGTACACTAAACAGATGTACAGATGACTCTTAACTTCTGTTAGGCCTAATACGCTTCCAATGGCAATAGTGTGAAACTGCCTAGAGGTTTGAAGCGATCGTAGTATTGCGTTCCATTCATATCCGAAACGCAATCCAAGAAAGGTGTATAATATTTGAATGACGTTCAGAGATCAGAGAGTAGCTAAACTCTACGTAGGACTATCTATTCTTTGCGGAGTAATGGTAACGCTCTGGCACGAAGAGACAACGGACGCGGGATCGCTTCCCGCTACCCTCCCTAAGGTCGACTCAGCCTTTTCATTCGCCAGATGGCGTTGAAATAATAAGCATTTGGACATGATTGGAGCCTTGCATGGCTGCCAAACAGCCAAAATTCGACTCCTGTAATAACTTGTGATCATCAGTTCATACTTTATGAGTTGTAATTATACTGCGTAGTGCGTACCTACGGTACTTGTCAGTTTGAAAATAGTAAACGAAGATTATTATTTTTATTATTCTAGTCCATGGAGATGTGCAGATCTCGACTATTGGACCTAATGCGCTTCCGATGTGCTGATGTGCTCCGCTTTTGACTCTGTGGACCATTCTATCCTCCTCCAGCGCCTTTCTATTTCTTTTCGACTGACTGGTAAACCCTTGGAATGGCTTCGTTCTTTTCTTACAGATCGCACTGTGTAATTGCTGGCTCCTCTAGATCCCGCTGGGTCCCTGCCCGTTTTGGTGTACCCCAGGGATCAGTGTTGGGCCCTTTGCTTTACATTCTTTACACATCTGACGTTAGCTCCCTACTACTGTCATGTGGACTCTTGCACCAGCTATAATGCTGACGACATACAAGCACAATGTCCACTGCCGTGCAGTTGATGCGGTGGCCTCTGTTGGGCTGATGTGCCGTGCCATTGATGCCCTTTCTGATTAGATGGCCTCAAATCGCTTGCTTTTGAATCCATCCAAAACCCAGTTCATTTGGCATTGTGGTCGCAGACAGTTGGCTGGTGTTGACCTACACCTGTTTGCCGAGACTTTCCCCATATTGCCTTTTGGGGTGACACTTTATCAAGAACTTAGTCTTTCGCAGCACTTCAACCTGATCACACGAAACTGTTACTACCAGCTCCGTCAGTTGCGTGTTTTCCTGCGGTCCCTATCCCATGATGCTGCTGTTGTACTTGTCCACGCCACGCCACCGGCAGAATTGATCATTGTTGCTCTCGTTCTTGCTGGTCACCCATCTGGCTTAATAGGGCGTCTTGACCGGGTCCTTCGTTCTGCTGCTCGGCATATTGGTCATATTCCCAAATATGCCCCAGTTTCTGCCTACATGCGTGATGTATTGCACTGGCTTTCTGCCTCGCAACGCATCTCCTACAGGGTAGCAGCACTTGTCTGGCGGTGTCTCACTGGTAGTGCTCCGTCCTACTTACCTGCTCTCTGTCGCCCGGTTTCCGACTTAGTCTCTCGTCGAGCTCTGCGCTCTTCGACTAATAAGGGGGAGCTATTGGTCCCTCGGGCCCGCTCCTCGCTCAGGCAGCGTCGAGCCTTCTCGGTTGTTGGCCCCTCCATTTGGAATGCTCTCGCTCACGCTACGCTTACTGCCCCGGAATAATTTGTCTGCTTTCTACCAACTGCCTAAGTCCTTTCTGTTTGACCGTGGCTGGGCTGGGAGAGCCTCTGAGTATGCTTCTTGAAGAGGCGCTATATAAATCTCCGGAATGAATGAATGACTATAATTCAGTACAGTTTATTGAAATTTAGTCATTGCATCAACGAATTTTGCCTTTTACATTACCGCTTCTATTTAATAAAAATTAAAATAAGAATAAATTAGATTTAATATTGTTTTTTTATATAATATATTAGAAAATTTATTTCTTTAAAATTAATATGAGTAAATATATGTGAAACTTACAAACATTTACTGTCGGCGATGTCCAATCATAGTTCCTCGTTCTGTTACTGGCGAGGCTTCCTTGACTCGTTTTAGTTGATCGAATGGTGACTGTTACGGTGCATACAGACAGATGCAAAACAGGAGGACCACCCGCTTGGACATAGAACGAAATCGAGTTTTCAGTGGTCACTCCAGGAATGCCAATTGGACTTCCACTTACGTTTTGACAGCTCATCGACAGTTCAGCGTTTTTGCTGACGGTTGAAACACATTTCACTTCCAGCCATTCGTAGGCCACCATTGATCCATTGGTGACATTGGTTGTAAAATCAGGTTTCGGTTCTGTGAAGGCAGATCGATAAGTATTTATTGTCTTTTAGCATATTTATTACTTATTCAATAATTGAAGTTTGATTAAATAAGATTTTATTCATGAACTTCTCGTAAGACATAAATTGCATAACTCTATTTCAGTGTAGAGGGCTAGAAAAACTGAAATGCTAAATGATTTCATCTTAATTGTGTGCCTAGATAAAGATGAAATTCTCTTAAATATTAGATGCCGGACAGTTTTGATTTGTGTAAAGGATATATTCATTGCATGAAAAAGAACAATCTTTGCAAGACCTTCACATTGCAGGACCAACGGCCACGTTGTTTCAAAAAAGGGAACACACTGGACAATATCATTTCTAAGGTCTTACTCGTCAACCATCGCCAAGTCAATGAGAGCAATGTATGATCTCTCGTCTTTCACAAACCTATCCTGTCTAATGAAGATTCCCGCTATTATTGGTGTTACGAGTGGTAGCGCCCAACGGGTAGCCTAATGATCCAAGTCAAGATAATAAATAAAATAGACTGCTTACTACAATACTGGACGACTGGTTCTCTGCACTGACAATATTAGCAAGTGAGCGCGACATTGAAGGCGGTTTAAACACGGATGAAATCATAGATCAATTTGCACTCTTATCTGATAAACTGCAGAAAAACCTCCAAGTATACGTCTATAGTTCAACGCCTATCACATAATCTACAGACAGTTACAGTGGCTGCAGGGAGGGGAAGGGGAGGGAAGCGGCTCCGGGAAGAAGTTGCTCCAATTACTTTGAGGAGGATAGACACCCCAGGTTTCACTCGTCAACTATCGTCCAAGGATGAGAACTTCTTGATTTGAATGAAAAATATGGAACGTATATATTTATACAATTGTAATTTTATGTGCCCTAAATAAACAAATAATGACCATTCGAGAATAAGAAGCAGTGCTTTAAATAAAAATAAATGAAGTAAATTTGTATGTTTCTAAATTTCAGGATTACACGTATCTGTGACACAAATATGTCCATAGGTAAAATAATGACTTGTGTCTAAATTTATCAATCAATCAAATCAATCAAATCTCTTTTATTGAAGCCAAATGAAAAACACATAACATTTCAACATAAAGTATCAGGATTGGCCGCAAGAGGAGTCCCAAAAGGGATCAAGATCCCGCTAACTAGGGACACCTAGAACCACATTTCAGAAATATGAATTAGCTAAATCCTCGATAAACAGTGCAACATCAAGTTTCGTACAGCAATGCAAACAGTATAGTACATATTACACAGTAAATGATTAACTCGATTCAAAACACTATGAAAATATAAAGAAAAACCGAAAACCTTAACTAACAGTGAAAAAGAATATCCGGCAGGGTAGGTTATAGTTAATTTCCATTAATCAGGTAGGCATGCAGCATTTTTTTAAAGTGCCGTAGGTGGAGGGCACAACGTATGTGAGAGGGAAGCATGTTCCAGGTTGTGGAGCCAACAGATTTTATGGAGAATAAGCGAGTATTGGTGTGTGCGTATATGGGGCGATAAGAGTTAAAGTTTCTGGTGTAGTGAGTATGAACATCGGATCCTAGACGAAAAAATTTCTTAAAACATGCTGGAAGTAAACCATGTTCATAGCGGTACATAAATAGGCCAATCTGTAATGTTCGAATCCGCTCTAGTTTAAGTAGCTTCAAGTCAGTAAATAGTGGTCCAGAATGAACGCACCTTGGAACTCCCGCAATGATACGAACTGCACGTTTCTGCAATAGAATTAATCTCCGTAGTCTAGAATCATGCCATATTACAATAAGTAAGATAGGGTTACACCAACGAGTAATATAATTTTAGGCGTATGCAGGAGGGCAATAAGTATACAGTTCGAGTTAGAATACCAATGTGTTTAGCAATTTTGTTAGAAATAGTTTTTATGTGTTCCTTCCAGGTCAAATGTTGGTCCACGTGAACACCTAAAAATTTAGTAGAGGTGACTTTGGTAATAGGAATGCCATTGATGGATAATCTTAACGAGTCATCCGAGGGACCCATTTTCCTATGGGATTTGAATAGTATGAAGTTTGTTTTATCTAGGTTAAGGGTTAGTCTATTAGCAGAAAACCAGTCCGCCACTAGAGTAAGCTCTGTATTTATGACCTGAGTAAGGGTTTGCAAAGAACTGTGAGAGTAAAAAACGTTGGTGTCGTCTGCAAATAAAATAAAAAACATGATTGGTGATACATTGGGGAGGTCGTTTATATAAATGAGGAACAGTAAAGGGCCGAGGTTAGATCCCTGTGGCACTCCATAGTCAATTGCTCTTAAGTCCGAAAATGCACCATTGCAACAGACAATAATTATAATATGACACACAATAATACAGAGCGACAGAAGGGGAAAATTCGACGTTCGGTTCAGCGAGAAACTTACGCAGAACCACTACTTCAGAAGTAACAACGAAAGCAGGCGATTGCTCCACTCTGCATGCGTATGTCCCACTCTGGTTCGTGTTGACATTGTTGATGAGTAGGTTACAACCTCCATCCAATGTGTCTACCGCGTACTGATCAGCGAATGGTTCCAACACTGCACAGTCCTTCACAATGGACACCGAAGTTGAATCGTCGACCGGAGTAAACGTCCAATGACTAATTGGAGATGAGCTTCTACATTCGAGGACGACATTGTCTCCAGCCAGCGCCACGTTGTCAATCGGAAAAATCCGCTACAAAACTCTTCCTTATTATAACTGGCAAAACGAACTGTGCATAATAATTATACTCTTAAAAACACAAAGTGGTTTATTTGGACTGTCTAAAATATGTTATAAAATTTTGGTGAAATAACTGAAATTAAAATTTCGCATGAAATTTGAGCCCACGAAATCATTGTGTAATGCTTCATCCGAAATTTTCAATTTGCAGTTTTTTTAAAATTACTTTATCAAAAGTGCCACGTAAGTTGTTCTCCAATTTAAGAATATTTTCAGAAGAAATCGGCCAACACGGTTTTAATCTCGTGAGTTTGTTAGAGAGTTGAAAATATGACATCACTTTTTACATTTTGCATATCAAAATATTTAGAAAATTTATATGCAACAGGTATAATTGTATATATTGTGGGCTGTGCTTCCAAAGGCTTTATTTAAAGCATTGTGTGTGTGTGTGTATGACATATAGATATTAAGGCGCTTTTCCTGAATTTTATATAACGTCGTATAAGCCAGTGCTTCCCAAACTGTGGTCCGCGGACCGGTGCCGGTCCGCGAGACCTCAGCTGCCGGTCCGCGACGTGAGTCAAAACAATGGTCAAAATGTCTCAGAATCAAGAAATGGTTCCACCATATTTTTCATATAGCCTAAAATTTCCATAAATTAAAAGATTCGTCCTACAAGTAAATGTATTTCAGCCAAAATTGTAAGCGAAAACTAGAAATTTTGCTCTTAACATTTGCGATTTTTTGACCGGCAAAGAAACCGGATGTGACGTATGTCCATCGTCTTTAATAATCTGGTCAGTGCATCCGTGAAGAGAAAATAAACACGTCTGCTTCCACATTCAAAACTGTAAGTGCAATTCTAATTTATTATAAATTTGAAAATTATAGCAATGAAAAGTAATAAATATATTAATAAACAGCACTAGCATAATTGACTAATTTAATTGACCGTTTTGAGTTTTGCTTTCCGACCGAAGACGATCCTCGGATAGGAACTGGTTGGATCCGAAATCCATTTATAGCATCGAAGGTTCGTTTGACTGTCACTTTGGAAGATAAATTGTTGGATCTAGCTGCTGACGAAGGATTGAAGATGGTTTTCAACACAATGCCATCACTAGCATCTTTTTGGATTCATGTCAAAGCAGAATATCCTGAACTTGCTGAAATTGCTCTGAAAGCTCTTCTCCCATTTCCTTCCACTTACCTGTGTGAGAGTGGGTTTTCGTCCATGAGCATCATTAAGACAAAATATAGGAACAGTATGGATATTCGTTCTCCTTCGCGTGTAGCACTGTCCACAGTCGAACCACGACTTGATAAGCTTGCAAGCAGTAAACAGGTCCACCGTTCGCACTAGCTAGTCACTGTTACTGATTATGATTTTAGTTCAGCTAGCATTAACTTGTTTAACACTTGTTTTATACTTAGAACTGTACTTAAATTTGTTACGTTTTCCTAACAATATCCTCTCCTGCCAATGTTACTAAACAATTTGGTACCAAATTCCAAGATTTGTTATGCATTCTTATTAAATGTTATAATACAGATAATTAAGTCTCATTCTAATATAAAATAGAACAGCCATTATATTTTTAAAAGTCATAACAAAAACAATTATTAGACTCGCATTTAAAGAGCAATATAGTCATAGACTTGGCTAAACATGCATTTAAATCAATTTTAATATATATTTGAAGAACTTAGGTGATCGAAGAAGATATATAAGCAATAAATTGGGCACCGGTCCTTCAGCTGTCTGAAAAATTCCTGCCGGTTCGTGACACTGAAAAGTTTGGGAAGCACTGGTATAAGCTATACTAACGACCTCAGTCACCTATGCCACATAAAATCATTTCGTATACAAGTGTATCTGTATCCATTACGGCTAATCAACAGAGGCCGCTTTCTTATAGTTTCGCTAAAAAGTGCTATATATTCTCAGGAATCCAGCTTCTAATTACTGAGAAGATTATTTTCATCAATCCAGCTTCTATTGAATGGAAACTTATTTTCATCCATGCATCCAGGTTGATTTCCAGCTTCTATTTACGGAAAAAATAATTTCGATCAATCCAGCTTCTATTTCAACACAGGAATGCTTTCATCAATCCCACTTCCATTTCGGGAAACTGTTTTTTCATCAATCCAGCTTCCATTTTAAAGTGTCAATATCAAATAACTTTGTAGACGAAATGTCGTTCGACGAAATGTCGCTCGACGAAGTGTCGTATACGAAATGTCTTTCGACGAGTCGTCGTGACACCGATTTCTTCTGCTCACCTGGATAGGCCTACTTGTATCATACATTTGACTGAGCGCCTTTCCATAGAAACTACCAATTGTAGACATCTTAGACGCTGAAAACCTTCGAGATTATGATTACGATTTCATTTAAATTATATTTTTTTGTATTAGGTTTAGTTGTTTACCATATTCGTGTAGCTTGTGCAGTCGGCTGTCATAGCCCGTGAGTTTAGACTGTTGTAGAAGAGTTGACATGTTGAGTTTTTCTTGAAGTAGTTGTACTCAAGACACTCTTTCTGAGCAGCACAAGCGAGAGCGCACCCAGAATTACTCTTAACAAACGGTGTCTTGGAAGGAATACCATTGACGCAAACCTGGTCACCTCTTGAGTTGATGTTGAGTGAGAAAAGTTCTGACGACATGAATGTAGCTTCGGAAAGTGTAGCGAAGCTCGTCAAACTTACAACATATGCAACCACCAGTGCTGCAGCCATTTCGTCAAATACCAACCAGCACTGTGGCATTAGAACCCTGTTCAGTAGGCGCTTATACAAAAAGAATAAAGGACACACAACTGTGCAAAATGGGAAAAGCCATCGATCCTTTGTGCTGTTGTGACGCTTTGCAGACTATGACGCACATTTTCTATGTCTGTCCGTAGACTCATTCATTCATTCATTCATTCCGAGCATTTATATAGCGCCTCTTCAAGGAACCTACTCAGAGGCGCTCCCAGCCCAGCCACGGCTAAACAGAGAAGACTCGAGTAAGCAGGCAAATTGCTGCGAGGCATCAAGCGCAGCTCAAGTGGGAGCCCATTCCAGGTTGAGGGCCCAACAACCGACGTTGTTAATTGATGATCTACTGGTTCTTCAGTTCGTTGTTGAAAACGCTTGCAACTAGCCGGGCACGAACTGCATAGGCCATGCTAGAAAAAACTATGAAAACGATTACATTATAAAGCATTCACAAAGGACATTTTATTATGCGTGTGGATGCGCTGCTTTGTTTTTCCAAGTTTTTCGCAGACTGATGCTTTAGTCATCGATTTGTTTCATTGTAAAACTCTGGAAAAACTTACAGGTGAAAGTACAGGCCTAGAAAAGGGATAGCCTATGTTCAGGGAGAGTAGCCTACTATTATAGAGGCCTGCAATACATTATTAAGTATCAATTACTTTAAGTTGCCTGTGGTTGAATGATACTTCGTTTGAGCCACATAGGTGATCACACAAGCGAGGGAACACAGACAATCGGTAGATTGTGTAGGATCGCACAGTCTGCATTATTTTATAAGCAGTGACTGATCCACGCATATTGTGAACATGATGAGCGTAAATTATGAAATATTTAACGCAGAAATGCAAACCACAATGCCATAATTATCGATTGTAGCGAGTAGGAAACACACTGGCACGTTGTACGATTTCTATGAAATATATGAGAACAAAAGATCCATCCTATTGTGCTTAATTAACTCCATGCACGCAATGAAGAACACGTTCAATACATTTGCTAGATCATAATACTGAATAATATATTACGACACTTGTACAGCATGCATGGCATGGGACACGGTTTCCGATTGTTTAGAGTGCTCGCCTTGTAACGCGAAGTATACGGGTTTCGACCACCTCTGACTCGGTTATTGTATACTGTATAGGGACATCGAGTAAGTCCTTCACGTCCATTAAGTCCATTATGTAGCGGCGCTTAATAAATGCGTATCCTAATAATATTCTGGGTAAATGATGCGAAACTGTAATTGTTAACAACTGCACCAAGCTAAACTGTAACAAATTAGAAGCGTTTCTTTATTGGTCGTGGATACAGTCACGCCCGACGTGAGCCTATACCTGGGACTAGAATCACGCCCGCCTCGCAATTGGTCAATGCATGTCATATGATTTTGAGTACCTGAAACGAACCGACCGATAAACATCCCCGATTGCGGTGGAAGGTTGTTCACCGTGTTTTCTAATGACGACACTAACCCTAACCCTGACCCTAACCGACCCTCACGACGCCTAACCTAACCCTAACCCTAACCGACCATCACGACGCCTAATATGACCCTAAGTGACCCCACTAATCCTAACCTGATCCTAGCCGACCCTCAAGATGTCCGCCATTTCGAAATTCCAAGGGAAGACAACAAGTTCACATGACAGTCTTTAGCCAATAACGCGACGGGCGTGAATGTAGTACTGGGGCACCGCTAAAGCCCGGGCGTGAATAGATCCACTACGTTCTTTATTTTAATAATTATACTAGACGTTTCTACCCGGCTTTGCCGGGTTTTCCCCACGCGTAATTTTTAACGGCTGCAAATAAAGGCTACTTACTTACTTACTCTATATGCTGAAGGGCTTCAAATATTTAAAATGTCCACAATGTCATATCTTAATGATATTTAGAGGTGAAAATAGTTTTCCCGTGTATTTGAATTTAATTACCTGTGACTCAGATGCTGCCGCGTTTACCAAAATAATAATGAGTTGAAAATAGTACCGTACGGGTTATCTCTACCTTATATAGCCCTATTATTTGTTTCCCGGGCTAAATATAATAGTAGACGAAGCTCGGCCGTTATTGCGATTGTAATTTTTCGGAGCGACCCGCGTATTTTAAAGAAAGCGCCTGATTTGCATATTTAGCCTCGCGTGACGTAAGACAAAGTTTCTCTTACGTCACGCCGCTCAAGCGAGGTTAAAATATCATAAATATGCATATTAATGGCCTTCGTTATTGGTAATACGGAACCTCATAATTTCGAAGTTTAAAATGTCCATATATCAGCGTTTAAATTAAATTGCGAGCTGAAAATAGTCGCGTTGACCTAGACGTGGCGTAATAATGTTTTGTACAAAATTTCGAATCGCTAAAGCGTTCCGTTTCGGAGCGTTTAGACAACAGACAAGCAAACATACATACAAACAAACAAACGGAAGGACAACGTAAACAGACTTATAGTATATATATAGTATATATATATATATATATATATATATATATATATATATATATTGTTAGAGGTCCCCTTCTAAATGCATACACAACTAGGTGGCTACGCTAGAGGTATGATAAAATCTCGCTTTGTTCAATAAACAAGGAAAATATACAAACGAATTCCATGTGAAAAACCGTAAAACGTTGAAACGATACAGGAAAACCATTGCAGCTCCTCGTTCGCATCAACATCAAAACAACGACCAAGGATAGAAAATCGGGTGCGGCTTAAACTACCTTAAATAATTAACGCAAATCAAGCTAAAAAAAATCAAATTCATCTTACTCACACCAGTCAAAACATCACCAGACAACTACCTCTGCTTATAATTGAAACGCATAGGTCCATTCACACACCTTCCAAAGTCAAGGTCAAAACTACTGAAACCAAGTCCTTGCACCGGAACTTCACGAGAAGCAAAAAGAACCCATAGCAAAATCTGATCCCAGCTGCCACAAAAAAAACCCTTCAACAATTGCCATTTAAGCATACCTTTCAAAGTCCTGTGTTTCCTGCTGTTGTGCCTGCAGTTGTTAATGTGTGTGAGACGCCTAATTTGGAAGAGGTGGTTGCTAATAGTTAAATAGTCCTTTGGATTTTGTCCAGAGAGATGAATTGCGGTGCACGCTTTGTACGTTTAAAGACGTATTTAGCGATGTGCCAGGCAAGACATCACTTGTAGCACACCGTATTGAATTGATACCAGGTGCACGACCTGTAGCCTACGTCAGACGCCTTAACGGCTGAATCGTGATCGTATGGCACAGGTGGACGAGGAGATTAATGGCCTAATTAAGGAAGGCATTGTTGACGAATCCGATAGCGATTGGGACTCGCCAATCGTACACGTGCCTAAATCAGATGGTTCTATTCGGCTGTGCACAGATTTTCGTAAATTGAATTTTTGTTTTGGGAGTTTTCTGTTCCAGATGACTGATGATCTCGATCGATTGGAACGGAGGTTTTCGCGCTGGTCGCAGGTGTAGGGCCTACGCACGGGTGGCGTATGCTTTGGTTCTGCTCCAGTGGTTATCGATGGTTATCGACCATAGTCAACCTCGGTTCAACAACCGCATGGATGCTTTTAACCAAGCACTCTTGTGTGAGAGTCTCGCGTGCCTACAGTCTTCGCTGGGCATAAATATGATTGTCTTACTCATTCCAATCTGTTACCAGACAGTTTAAGTGACGCCTCAAGTTTAAATATTATGAACTCTCTATGGACTTTCAATGGACTAAAAATTAGTTTAATTTCATGATATGATTTTCATTCTGTTCTTGTTCCTGTGAAACAGAACAGTTTGATGAACTTTTGACGAACTAGATATACTGTTTCTTGAACTTTAATACGATAGATTATTTGAAGAACTTTACTATGATCGATTATTTAATGGACTTTCTAGATAAGTTTCAGGCATAGATTAGAGTCGGAAACAGTGTATATGTTTCCTCTTTTCGTGGTTGGAGGTCTGCTGGGTGTGGCCTTCTGCCATCCTGCCACCTGTTAAAAGAAGTTGTTGGACCACGACTTGCAATTTCTAATGTTTAAAACCCACTGATCAATGCAACCGAAATTCCATGTTATCTAATTGAAAAAAAAGTATTAACGAGATCAAAATAAATTATGATGGTTTTTCAAATAAATTCACAGTATTTATATTCGCGGATAATAGTCAGAGAAGTAAAGCACAAAATGGCTGAAAGAGCATAGAGAGCATAGAGATTGAATCTAATGCAGTCCTAATCTATCATGCATAACGATTTTACTAGGCCTACTAATTGTGAATGTGATGTAATACCGAATCTATTCCTAATACGTAGAAATTGAAGACATGTGCCACAAGATGCAGCAATTGTCAGGAAATGTGCAGTGTTGTGTTCACTGATGTGTCGCTATTTGTATTAGAACATTGCGATTGTGCAGCGCTTTATGAAAACGTTTCCATCACTGACTCTGAATTCATCACCATTCAGACGTTTCCCTTCTAATAGGGACCATATTAACAAAGGCCACAATACTTCTTGTCGCACGAACAGTCATCCCAACTGTACGAATCTGTCCCGATCAATAATACGCAGAATTCATAGTGAGAAGGTACGCAGCTAGGTTCTCCAGCCTTCCAGTTGGTATAGGCGAACGGTACTGAAGTGCTTGAGTTAGGCTTCCAGACAAAAGGTGAGCTGTAATTTTGCCTTTGACCACCAGACCAAATAATTATAACATCCAGATTAGGGTGGTCCAAAAACATAAAAGTAAAGCTAGGGGCCAAGATACCCCCTACATTTTTACACTTGTTATTTGTATTATCCTGGCAAAATGTCAGCTTCCTACTCCAACTGGAAGACGGTGCTCAATGACATAAGCTTACACCATTGCAATCGTCATGTAAAAGCAAAATGTGTTACAAATTGTGATCATCTTGGTAACTTTCTTATGGAATTATGCAGTTATGTTCTCTTACTAACTTTTATATTTAGGACTCATTGGACAGTTCTTATTACAGATTTTGCTGTCTACTTCCTGTTCATTACCAGACATTGTACTGAAATTTATTTTCGTTATATATGTACATTGTATATATTATATAAACCTACCGTTAAGTGTCGTATTCATGTAGTAACCGATAGCACTCTGTTCAGCCGCGTTGTTGATAATAACTGAGTAACCTCCATTGTACAACTGCTGGCATCTCGCACATTCGCTCGTCGATAGGACGATAACATCTGCTCGCACCATCGACGACATCGAATCTCTCAGGACATGCTGAACAATACAAACATTGCCCTAAAATTACATGCGTATATATGCCTGCATTCATCTAGATTCTAGAGTTCTAGACACTTACTACAGCGCCTGTTCAACACCTCACAGCAGCGCTGCCTTCGCCAAACTAAATGGTGTAAAATGAGCAGGAGCCAAAAGTTTATAAATGACAAGTAAGCAGCAGGCTACCAAACAGCCGAAATTCGACTCTTGTAATAACTTGTGATCATCCGTTCATACAACGAATAGTTATTGTCGTCATACTACGTACTTGTCAGTTTGAAAATAATAATATTAAACGCAGATTATTGTTATTATTATTCTAGTCCATGGAGATTACACAGAATCACTTAAATAAAACAACGCTTGACTGAGCTATGGCCTTTTCTATAGATTTAGGCGATGTAGTAGCTCATCTATCATAACGACGCGCTTTTAATTATGCAACAGAGGCCCTACTTAATGTTAGGAGCAACATTAACATCATATTTTACAATTGTATAGTACAATGAATTAACTGATAAATGATAATGATTGATCACTTCGTGTTTGTGCAGGCACCATGAGCTTGGCATCCACACAGGGAACAACATGTTGAATCTGAATTTCTGCACTTGCACACACGAGACTTGCATGGGCTTAGTTTTTTTTTGGCAGTTGCAAGAAACAATGTGCAAGCATTCTTTCGAGACGCATTCTATTAATTATCATTAGTTACACTGGTATCAGCTTATATCAGCGCATGGAGAAGCATAAATTCTGTAAATTTTGGAGAAATTGTTCATATTAAACATTTTAATTGTAATGATTCTACCAGAGCTTTTTATTCCGTGGAATGAATATTTTATTGTGGTAATTTTACTCTTTCCATTTTACCTAGTTCTACTACGAAATATGCTGAACATCTAGCCTATATAATTGGTTAAACGATGAATATTCAAGTTATTTTATGCTAATATCAGCTTTCCAACGACTTCTTTTTAATACCTCAATCAATATTCGTTTAATTCCAAAAATCCAGTTGAAATAACGCACCTGACTTTCTACTTTAATGCAACATCAGAGTGCAGTGCCACATTAAATAGACCTACTTATTACAATTACAATAAATGTGACTTGAAACATGTTTTACTATCAAATAGGTCTCAAATATATAAATATATCAAAAATATAATTCAGAGCTGCCAGATCTCAGATCATTTTCATCAAAAGTTAAATGTCAAGGACGGCACAAAAGATCATCTAAAATTTCAATATTATTTTAAAATGTCATTTATCAATTTTAAATTTTAGTTTAATTTTATTTTTATATTTGAATAATATTAGACTACAGGGTGTGTTAAAAGTTCGTGCCTTCGGCCTCAACAAAAGCTTCAAGACGCACTTGCCATTGGCCAGTTACAGCATCGATAACCAGCTGATCAAATTCCTCCTGCATTAACGATTCGCTCACATAGTTCCTCTATGTCTCTGCTCTTTGTCCTTAAAAACCTTCTCTTGCATTATTCTTCGAATCTTGTAATCAACCGGATTTAAGCTCGGGCTGTTGGGCGGTCAAAGATTAGGAAGTATGAAATTCAGAATCCCCTTTATCCGCAATTCAACAGTTTCAAGAGCTCGGTGAACTGGAGCGCCATCTTGTTGGAATGTGTAATTATCCAAATATACCCCGGACATAGGGCAACAATTTCCGCCAGCAAACAATCCGGAAAAAGCTTCCTTTATTTTCCCACCTGGTTTTGTTTAATGGATTTCCGTTTTACGAAGATCCGATGCACCAATAATTTTTCATAGTTAACACTTAGATTTTGAAGCAAATGACGTCATTATGACGTAACTATTGGATGACAAGAACTTTTATATTTTAACCATGTAGCTATTATTATGTCAGGATGAAAATGGTTTTTGAATTTTAAAAATCGATGAATATTTACTAGTTTATTTTCATATTACCATAAGGGGTCATTTTTTCCAGGACACAGTATACTTATATATTGTTATATTATATAATTATATGTATTGTTATATTATATAGTGTTGGAAGCAATGATGTCAATCGAAAGAGCTTCGCCATGCTTCTCCAACGTCCATCCTCGAATGATCCGGACATCGGCATTGGCCATGGCAGCTCCAGTACCTGATGGCAACATTGGCTTGCTAGAAATCAATATTGGCAAATGGTCAACCTTTGCAGCCTCTCCATCTCCTGTAAGGTTTGGTTGCAACTCGCCATCCCAGTGTAGAACTAAGGAAGCATAGATCTTTCCTTGCTTAGTTCTTCGTTCAACTGGCAACATTGATTTCTTGAGGGTGAGAACATTTTCTAGTCTTTACAGATTAAAACCAAGTACTGCCAAATGATGTTCGTACTAATCCTACAACTGAAACATTTGACTGATTCTTGAGTGAACCATACAATGATTATCCAGCCTTTATACGTCTTCGATGTTTTACACAAAATTAATGAGGTGCAAAATACAACTTTTAAATGCTTTCGTTGATCCAGACAGATCTGGCAATTTCCACGAAGGTTTTCTGCTTTGCGATTAACTGGAAGGAGTTGCTTCGCCTTCTCTTTGCTCTGTATATATTTCGCCGATCTTGAAAAATAACACTAGGATTCCCAAGAGCAATGCATTATAATTTTACGCTTTGGATGTCCAGATTATCACTTTCCAGACAGCTATATTTTGTTAGCAAGAAACTTTTTCCTGTTTACTCTTCTAAAACTTGTTATTTTATTGCAACCATAATTATTGATGTCGTGGGCATTGTGATAAAGACGCTATAGAAGTGTTCGGCCTCAGTTGGCGGACAATTCGGTCCCGTCTGGGCCATCGTCATTATTACACTGTACTTATCGTCACCGCAGCCATACTTGGCATCTCCTGCTTTCGATACAGGAAGCGAAAATGAAACAGGAAGGAGTGTGTGTGTGGGGGGGGAGACTGATGAAGCCTTTGTGACAATATGAAAGGGAAGAAAGGGAATGCTGGTGATGATGTTATGGTAAATTCTAATCGTTTTTAGGGCCTATATAGCGATCGTACATGTTGTATTGCAGGCTGTCTGTTCTGTTAGTAGTTAACTAGTTAAGATTGTTTCAATTGTATAACATGTAAATGTACAGCGCAGTGCGTTTGTCAGGCGCTTAATAAAGAAAAGATTATTATTATTATTATTATTATGTTCAATGAATTGATCGGCTGAGACCATTCGCCACTGCAACCCGTTTGAATGGGTGCCATGCTATTTAAGGTTCCCGTGTAGAGACCGTGATAGCCCCGATAATCAAATCTCTGCAATAAGCCACAATCGATATGCGAACCTACATCCTCTCACAGGGAAGAGCCTTGACATTCGCTTTAACCAATATAGCTAACTAGATCAAAATGATTTGTTAGAGATCAAGGAGGCACTTGTATGGAAGTAGCTGGTCTAAGAGGTTACGCATAGTTCGAAAATGCCACCTATGTCACTATCACCTTATCACCACAATTGGACTTTGCTTAAAATAGCATCATTTCGGTCTCAACTTCAGACATCCCCTTTTCAGTTGATTTAGCCACATCAATCTGCCTCTCTATATCAGCCAGCCGACTGTAATGCCGATAATGTGACGTCATCGTCATTATCATATTATAAGAGTATAAGGAATATTATTATTAGTGTATTGAGGCAATCTATGAGAGAATAGAGAGTGACAGATAAAGGATTAATCTCTAGTCAATGTATGCATGAGTGTAGCAAAGAGGCTGTGACAAAGCATGCCATTGGCTCACATACTAAGTATCAGATAAGGACAGAGAAGCATGCATTGACAGACACAGATACAGGAATGGTTGAGTGAAAATAGAGACAGCCTTCGATGGGCAAGCCATGATATGTGGAAGACAGATGATTGACATAGCATGCATCGACACGCATATATAAGTGAAGACCAGTGGATAGAAGGGGTTGTCGGGTTGTCGAGTCGGAGTCGGGAAGTGCAGAGAGAGTTCTGATAGGAGAGTTGGAGAAGAGAGTTCGGAGAGGAGCCAAGCAGACGTAGGAGAGAAGTCGGCAGCATTCGGAGATGAAGACAATCTACAGACGTGAGAAGAACGTCTGAGATCGGTCGTCTATTCGGGTCAACTGTTCTACTTGGTTACAAGGAATTGGTCAGTTAGTATAATCATGCAGAATAATTATTTATCTTTGTTGTACATTGTTCAGTGATGATTGTGCTAATAATAACGTAACATGGAAAAGCAAACTCTTGTGTTTATGTAGAGTAGGAATTTACATTCAGTAAGTGAGACTAGATTCCCCGTACATCAATCACATCAGATGCATCATTAACTTCATTAGGTCCTTAGAGAGATTATTATAAGCCTCTATATAATAGGTCTTATACTCCTATTCCTACATACATACAACAGCATGGATTGGCTATAAAAAGGCCATGACATACATACATATTCACCGGAGATGGCGGAGAATCCGGTGTCAGAGGCAATATGAAGTTGCTACTGCAGGTAAGAGGCAGTACTGACATTCCCCGTACCAGCTTTAGTGAATAATGCGAGAATAGCACGGTTACAGATACAGAGGCGTCTTATAATTGGAGATAAAGAGAGACGCAGCGACATAGATAAACGGTTTATGTCAATAATACAATTCAGAACGCAGATGTTAATGCAGCGCAGCGTTTATGCGGGCGCAATGATTAATGACCAGAACTCCATTACAGGTTTACATGTAGCACAACTGATAATGCGAAATCAGTTGGATGAAGCATAAATACAATTTAGGGCTTAAAACAAGAAATACTGCAGTGTATTGACAAGCGAGAGAGTGATACGATAGATATCCAGTATTAATAGAGTATAATTGTAATTTACCCTGGATTACGAGCGTGTAAAAGGTATTTCAAATAAACATTCAGCCAATCACCGTTACCCGTACTAGAGCTTACCGTTGTTTAGTGGTATAGTGAGTGGCGACACATAAAAGTAATTTATTTAACAGTATTAGTAGAAGTAATTAATTTGTTTGTTAAAACACTTCAGGAAAGAACAATGATGACTTGATCGTGATCTTATTCTTAATCTCGAGATTTCTACAGCGCCTGACGAAAACTAAGTCACGAGAACCAGCTTAATATTCTACGATCTTACTTATCAACATAACGCTCTGGACATGCCTGTGTGATTTCTGTAAAGATGTCCAACATGCCATGAAACAAATGAAAGAAATATTTCTTGATATGCTTGTTAAAAATCATTGAAATTTGTATTTCAATTTAGTAGATTAAGTATGTTATTGGACTATATTAGATTAATTGGTTAATAGAAAGAATGATTTTACATGTAGTCAGAATGAGTTGATGGTTTTTAGTAGGCGTAGGCTGTACTTTAGATTCGGAGTGTAATCATTAACTGATAATTAAACTATATATAACTGTTTGAAGTACCATTCATTTCTAAGACTTAATGGGGGCTTCTTTACCCCAGAGTTCGTTCGAAGGATGGTCTACTGCTGCAGCAGACGGCGAAAGAGAGGAAGGTCGATTGGAGGAGGAAGAATTTGGGGTTTGAAGAAAGGTCCTCGATGGACGGTCGGACGGACTTAGGAAGTGAGACTTTGGCGGAATTGGAAGAAGTTGGAGAAGCACTCAACTTTCCCTTGCTTTCGACTTCGTTAAGTTTAAGTATATAATGTCCAAATATATACACTAGTTGTATTTAGTGTAGCCTAATATATATATAAATTATATACATATATATATATTTATTTTTATATATATAAAACCATGTATGTGCGTGCATGGTGTGTGTGCTTACGTGTGCTTACGATAGCAAATACATGCAGAGTCAATAGCCTTTCGTATCGTATCGCATCGTATCTAAAGATTTATATAGCGCCTCTCTCAAAATAACTATTCAGAGGCGCTCTCAGCACGAAAACTTCGGGGGAAAAGAAACGTCTTTAAAGAACGAGAGACCAAAGAAGAAAAACCAGTCATTAGCTAAGCCCTTAGTGAGAGGGGAAGGTCATTCCAAGTAGAGGGACCAACCACAGATGAAAATAATAATAGCTTTTGCTATTATACCACGTGAAAATTTTTTAACTACCATGTGTTAGGAAGATGGGTTAAGCGCCCAAGCCCCATCTAGCCAAGTTCTTTCGATTAAATCACTTCAGAGAAACCTGGACCTCGACTTGCAATTTTTTAATAATCAAAACTCACTGATCAATACATATGAAATTCTATACTATCTAAATGAAAACGTATTAATTTGATTAAAATAAACTATGATGATTTTTAAAGAAAATAGAGAAGTAAAGCACAAAAATGGTTAATAGAACATATGGATTAGAATCTAATGCAGTCATATTATATCACGCATAACGAATTTGCTACTAATTGGTAATGTAATAGCGATTCTACACGTAATAATTAGAAATTGAAGATATGTGCTACAAGATGCAGTAAGATGCAGTAATCGTCAGAAAATGTGCAGTGCTGTGCTCACTGTTGTGCCGCTATTTGTATTAGAACAGCGTTTCCCAGACTTTTTTGGCCACGGAACCCTTCGCTTCATAATATTTTCTGGCGGAACCCCAAGCGTTTTGAGGCCAATATCATTACATAGCGCCTAAGAAGCGTGCTAATATAGGCCTTACTAAACACCCACTCGTATAAGCACTCTATAAAACAAATTCTGCTCTTATATCAAAATTAAAGTGCACTTTTTTAAACCACGACTCATGGAGCACAATAGGCCTATAATATTGGGAGTAGGCCTACATGAAGTTTATTGTTTCTTCTCATGACAAGTTTTTTATATTTTGCTTGATGCTTGTAAGCTGGATTCTTCTGTCAGATTCAGCATTTAGGCTAGTCGATTTCTATATATTTTTTGTTTTTGTTGCAATATAAGCGTAATATGAGATTCCAATTTCGCTCAAATTCGTTGTGTCAAATGGCACACTAAACGCAAATTGCACGACACGTGGTCTTTAATTAGCCTGTTCCAGAAATCGATCATTGAAATTCGGCTCCAGTTGCACGTCCAACGTTATTCCAATAAGAAATTCAAAATCTTTATTTGAAAAGTTACCTGTTTTTTGGCTACTTTCATTGGGTTTGGAATCCAATAATTATAAACCTTCATGAGAGGATGTATTTAACCTAGTTCGAATATTATGACCTGCAATTTCTGTACGAATGTTTTCGTCGAAATCATAATCCATTTCAATAAAAAAAACTCATATAAAGTCGGATAACATTCCACATTAGCCCCATTAGTTTGAACACAAGAGGCCCAGCTCACGTGACAGTGATTCAATTTTGGAAAATATTTATGCCAGCAAAACTAAGACTGCTGTACGATTATCTGACAACGCTGTACAATTTAAACTTTTGCGTTTAATTGTGTTCGGAATTATTTTCGTCGAGATAACGAAAACAAAGATGACTACGTCTCTATTAGCCTACTAAGGACCCTGCAGTGATCTGTATAAATAGTTACTGGGTTGCTTATGGGCACTGAAAGTTCGGATTATCCCTCACTGGGGCAAAACACATACATGTACATATTATGGCAGTTTTACACTTTTGAAAAACTTCTTGTTTATTTAAAAAAAAGTCTTGAATGTTTTATTCCAATAAAATTTCTTTTAGCTACAACTTTTCGCGGAACCCCTGTGTTCACCCCGCGGAACCCTTGGGTTCCGCGGAACCCACTTTGGGAAACGCTGTATTAGAACATTGCGATTGTGCAGCGCTTTATGAAAACGTTTTTCCATCAATGACTCTGAATTCTCCCTTTCAGGCGTTTCCCTTCTAATAGGGACCATATTCACAGAGGACACAATACTTATTGCTGCACGGGCAGTCATTCCAACTGTACGAATCTGGCCCGATCAATGATACGCAGTATTCATTAGTTACGCTTCCAGGTTCTCCAGAATGCCAGTTGGTATAGACGAACGGTACCGAAGTGCCTGAGTTAGGCTTCCAGGCAAAAGGTGAGCTGGAATTCGGCCTTTGACCACCAGACCAAGTATAAAATCCAGATCCAAACCAACCACTGTAATAACACGTTTCTAAAAATTCAACGACAATGTGTTATTACTTCTTAAAATCCAAACGCTCACTGTTTATTTGGCAGGGAAACACGATTTGCACTTATATCGGAAAAGGTCTGTGCACTGCCTTAGCGTCTATGCAAGCGTTCTACTTAATAAATGTGTCATACTGGATGAGTCAATGCTCTCAAGTAACGGTGGTTGGGTTCGTTGTGTGACGAGAAACAAGCATTTATAAAGACATGCCTCACAACGTCCACTATGGAGTGACCATCCGACAATGTTTAACTGGCTTCTGGACTGGACTAGTGATTCATCTCGCAGAATGGCCTGGTTTAAAAAAAAGCGATATGCAGTGTGGCTCAATATAGCATCAGGCCACTAAGTGCCTGTTGGTGAGCGTTACCGTAATATGCTGAGATTGCTTCATTCGGCTGATAATATCATTAATCACCCTTATTTCAGCACATGACCAGCGTCAACCCATTGTTACGAAAGAAAGTCGAATGAGTGAATTTATATAGAGATAGGCCACTTTACTGCAGCAAAAACTTTCAGCTGCATCACAGCAGCCAACTATTGCTGCATGGGTGTTATTTGAGCAGTGTTTGTTTGCGCCGACTTCTTACATACACTGAACAGAGTTATTTAAGTTTCTATATAAGACACGATTCATTGGTCAGAAAGTATTCAGTCCAACGGCTTTAGTAAGAAATTGTGATTTGTGAGTTAATGTATCAAACACCTACGAGAAGACCTTAGGAGAAACTTGTTGTGGTTGAAATAGGCCTTTAAAACGCAGCCTGTCCAAGATAAATGTAAAATTTTCTGAACATCTTGAAACTTTTTTAGTTTAACTATCACTTGTTTCATTTCACGAAGGTTCCCAAAATAGCAGCAGTTTCCTTCTGTTGCTAAATAAAAATTGGACATATTTTTTCTAGATTTACAAACAAATCTTATTTAACGGTAAATATGCATGTAGAACAACTGGTTCAGAATTTGAATTGGACGTATACTTTGCAAGAATGACTATTAACATCCTCCTGTTAGTGTGCATATAATAAAGTGTAAATATGCATACCATTCAGTGTCGCATTCATGTTCATGTAGTAGCCGATGGCTCTTTGTTCAGCTGCGTTGTTGATAATAACTGAGTAAGCTCCATTGTACAACTGCTGGCATCTCGCACTAGCTGTGGCCCAGTCCATTAGCTCGACGATAGGACGATAACATCCGCTCGCACCATCCAGGACAACGAATCCCACAGGACATGCTGAAAAATACAGGCATTGTCTTATATTATATCTAGATCAGGCTTGTACAACATACGGCCCGCGGGCCATACTCCGGCATGCCGAGTGGGTTCATCCGGCCCACTGAGCCTTAAAAGTATTGATTTTTTATATGTCTGAAATTGTGAATTGCATACTAAGTTGCTAATTTTCCTGATCTTTTATTAAGCCATGAGCAACGATGGGGAAGTCGACAAGTGCTAGTATAAAGCGAAACATTTACTCCGAATGTAGAGTTTTCAGAAATATGTGGAATGAGGAATTTTTCGTCAATGAGCATTCTGAGGGTGTGCATACTGTTTGATCTATGAATAAAGATAGAAGTTAACACGGAAATATATGTACTGTTAAACAAAACATAGCATAAAGTTGGATCTGATCACGATGATGTGATCTACTTCAGTCAGTTTCTCTGGTTGAGAAGGGCATCCCACTAAACAGATTCTTATAACTGGAGGATGATAATAAAATCTTTCTATCAAGCAAAGGAAAAGATGTAATCTTCATGAATGACAATTTATGAATAAAGAACTTGGAAGTTTTGGTTGACATAGCTAAATATCTAGTTGACTTCAATGTTAAGCATCAAGGAAAAGATCAGCTGGTTAACAAAATGTACGAACATGTAGTTGCATTTTCTCCAAAGTTACAGCTTGTTCAAAATACACGAGCCTGAAAAAAGTTGTTCAGTTGCCAACACTATATTGACCACTATTCCAAGATCTCTGAATTACTTGCGACAACTTTTGTGCGAGTTAACACACAGATTTAAAGATTTCAATGAACATAATAACGACATGGCGGTGTTTGCTTATTCGGTTTTGGAACTGGTCTGGCTGATGTTCCAGTAACATTGCAAATAAAACTTATCGACATTCAGAATGACACTATTATGACAGTCACATGAGCAGAGCTTTCCATGAGCACGACATTTTGACATTTTACTGGCATTTATATCCCCAGAGGCTTTTCCAAATTTGTCCAGTCCCACACTTAATACGTGTTGGTATATTGCACTCTTTAGCAGTAGGCCTGCATAATATTGTTGTGAATAGTTCTACTCTAGAATGGCAAACCTTAAAAACTCAAGATCATTTCTAACGTTGGACACTTAAATAGAATAGCAAAATCAACTGTTGAAGCAGATATAGAGTATAAATCAGCAAAAATGTGAATATGTGGTACTTGATCGTGAGGTATGTTAGTAAAATTATTATTCGTTATTAGGCAAGTGCATCGCGTTTTTAAAAGTTATTGATTAAATATTCTCTGGCTCCCGAGGTCTTAGCAAGCAAAATGGCAATGTGGACACACCTGATCTTGTCAGCGCTTTTTCAGTACTTCAAACCAAACTAAATGGTGTGAAACATAGTTGTAACAGTTTTTTCGTTTTTCTATTATTTTCCAAAAACGTGGTTTTTTCGTTTTTTATTTTTTAGCGTTTTTTCCGTTTTTTGTATCCAGCTTTATTTATTTATTTGCTGTCTGTTATTATTTGTTTCATTTTATTTTTGTCTGATATCCGTTCTTTCAAGGATTCATATAATTTACGTCACTATTTAATGTCATCAGTTAAGAAATAAATAGCACAGTACAGGAAAGAAAATTTATAAAGTTATTTGATTCCTAAGTTTTCCAAAATGCGAAATGTTGTCTTTGTACATAGTAGGCCTAATCTCCGATTGACTGATAAACTGACTGATATCCCTCCATATTAAGCTCATGTATAAGTCAAAATTGTAAGTACAAGTTTTAATTAAGTACATTCTATACTTACAAAGTTTAGTTCTATACTTACAAAGTTTATGTTTTACTGTCTTGTTTATGGCAGCATGGACTTATATGGACTTATGTTTACAATTTAAATTTGAAAAGATATCAATATTTTTAATTTCTCAATTTCTGAAGAAAAAAACTTATGAACAAGTAAATAATTGTTGTAAATTAATGCTAATTGGTGTTTACTAATAAAGTTGTGTGATTTGCTGATTAAAATCAAATTGTGTAAACAAGATTTTTATTTTCAAAATGCAGTAAAAGATGTATCAAAGTCAAATTATTTTCTTTTCCGTTTTCCCTTTTTTTTTGTTTTTTTATTTTTTTAAACAACTTTTTCCGTTTTTAATTTGTTTTTACCGTTTTTAACAACTATGGTGTCAAATCAGTAAGAACAAAAAATTATCGGTGATCGAATAGTGCGCAGACAACGAGAAGAGCAACAAAGAGTCAACAATGGGTTGGCTCATTCCTTGGGACTTGTTTTTCATTATACTGTTTTAAACTGACTATGCAAAATGGCATTTGTAAGATTTTATTTATGTGCATTCGTGACATAAGGAAAACTATCCGTAAATCCATCTATCTTTATATTTATGGCAAACGTACACTAAAACAGATGTAGCCTACAGTTGACTCTTAACTTCGGTTAATACGCTTCCGATGGCAATAATGTGAAACTGCCTGGAGGTTTGAAGCGATCGTACAATTGAGTTCCATCCATTACCGTAACGCAATCCGAGAAAGGTATATATTTGAATGACGATCAGAGAGTAGCTAAACTCATCTTAGGACTACCTATACTTTGCAGGGTAATGGTAACGCTCTGGCACGAAGAGACAACGGACGCGGGATCGCTTCCCGCTACCCTCCCTAAGGTCGACTCAGCCTTTTCATTCGCCAGATGGCGTTGAATAATAAGCATTAGGACATGATCGGCGACTCGCATGGCTGCCAAACAGCCAAAATTCGACCCCTGTAATTACTTGTGATCATGCGTTCATACTATGAGTCGCACTACGCAGTATAATTACAATTTACAAGTAAGTAAGTATATCCTTTATTATACCAATTGCGGTTATATCAACGAATTTTGCCTTTTACATTACCTATTCGACTTCATAAAAATCAAAACAGGAATAGGCCCTAGATTATATTTAATAGTGTTTTTTATCATATTCTAAAATTTATTTATTTTAAAATTAATATGAGTAAATATATGTGTAACTTACAAACATTGACTGTCGGTGATGTCCAATCATAGTTTCTCGTTCTGTTACTGGCGAGGTTTCCTTGACTCGCATTAGTTGATCGAATGGTGATTGTTACGGTGCACACAGACAGCTGCAAAACAGGAGGACCACCCGCTTGGACATAGAACGAAATCGAGTTTTCAGTGGTCACTCCAGGAATGCCAATTGGACTTCCACTTACATTTTGGCAGCTCATCGACAGTTCAGCGTTTTTGCTGACGGTTGAAACACATTTCACTTCCAGCCATTCGTAGATCAGCATTGATCCATTGGTGACATTGGTTGTAAAATCAGGTTTCGCTTCTGTGAAGGCAGTTTTGATCGATAAATATTTATTGTTTTTAGCATAATAACTACTTATTTAATTGAAGTGTAATTAAATAGGATTTTATTCATGAACTTCTCGTAGGACATAAATTGCATAAGTCTATTTCAGTGTAGATGGTTAGAAAAACTTAGATGCTAAATGATTTCATCTTAATTGTGTACCTAGATAGAAGATGAAACTCTCTTAAATATTAGATGCCGGACAGTTTTAATTTTAGTAAAGGATATATTCATTGTATTGTATGAAGAAGAACAATCTTTGCAAGACCATCACATTGCAGGACCAACGGCCACGTTGTTTCAAAAAAGGGAACACACTGGACAATATCAATTCTACGGTCTTACTCGTCAACCATCGCCCAAGTCAATGAGAGCAATGGATGATCTCTCGTCTTTCACAAACCTATCCTATCTAATGAAGGTTCTCGCTACTATTGGTGTTACGAGCTGTAGCGCCCAACGGGTAGCCTAATGATCCAAGTCAAGATAATAAATAAAATAGACTGCTTACTACAATAATTAAGACTTATACTGGACGACTGGTTCTCTGCACTGACAATATTAGCAAGTGAGCGCGACATTGAAGGCGGTTTAAACACGGATGAAATCATAGATCAATTTGCACTCTTATCTGATAAACTGCAGAAAAACCTCAAGTATCCGTCCATAGTTCAACGCCTATCACATAATCTACAGACAGTTACAGTGGCTGCAGGGAGGGGAAGGGGAGCGGAGCGGAGGGAAGTTGCTTCACTGACATTGGGATGGAATAGACGCCTCAGGTCTTACTCGTCAACTATAGGCCTATCGCTTAAATGTGAGAAGTTTTTTATTTGAATGAAAAATAAGGAATGTAGCCTATATATTTATTAATTATAATTTTATGTGCCTTAAATTAACAAATACTGGCCTTTCGCCAGTAAGAAGTGCTTTAATTATAAATAAAGTAAATTTATATGTTTCAAAATGTTAGGATTACACGTATATTGGCACAGATATGGCCAAATGTAAAAATAATGATTTGTGTTTAAATTAATTATACATGTAGGCTATAACACACAATTATACAGAGCGAGAGATGAGAAACCTGCTAGAATCGGTTCAGAGAGAAACTTACGTAGAACCACTACTTCAGAAGTAACAACAAAAGCAGGCGATTGCTCCACTCTGCATGCGTATGTCCCACTCTGGCTCATGTTGACATTGCTGATGAGTAGGTTACAACCTCCTTCCAATGTGTCTACCGCGTACTGATCAGCGAATGGTTCCAACACAGCGCACTCCTTCACAATGGACACCGAAGTTGAATCGTCGACCGGAGTAAACGTCCAAAGACTAATTGGAGATGAGCTTCTACATTCGAGGACAACATTGTCTCCAGCCAGCGCCACGTTGTCAATCGGAAAAGTCCGCTACAAAACTCTTCCTTGTTATACCTGGCAAAACTAACTGTACATATACTCCTAAAAACACAAAGTGGTTTATTTGGACTGTCTAAAATATGTTATAAAATCTAGGTGAAATTAAAATTTCGCATGAATTTTGAGCCCACGAAATCATCTTTTAATGCTTCGTCCGAAATGTTTAATTTGCAGTTTTTTTTATTTTTTATTTGCAGTTTTTAAAAATTATTTGATCAAAAGTGCCACGTAAGCTGATATCCCATTTAAGAATAAATAATTATTTTCAGAAGAAATCGGCCAACACGCTTTTAATCTCGAGAGTTTGTTAGAGAGTTGAAAATATGACATCATCTTTACATTTTGCGTATCAAAATATTTTTTAAATTTATATGCAACATGTATAATTGTATATAATATTGTGGGCTGTTCTGCGAAAGGCTTTACTTTAAAGCGTTGCGTGCGTGTCTCTGTATACACGGTGATTCAATAAAAAGTAAGCCAAACTTTATAAACAAATATTAAAACTTGAACTATATTTTATTAATAATATTTTCAAACTAAAAATATGCACATAGTTACTTTTTCATTTTAATGACTTCCAGTTTATATTTCCTAGTCAAAAAGCAGACGATAATACGATTAAAAACATAAACAAGAAACTAGCAATTTCCGAAAAAAAAAGCCTTTTAGTAAAGAAGATTTACACATGATAAAAGGTTTGAGGAAATCCAAGAATTACAGCAGCCGTCAATTTCTACAAGAGTTTCCAGAAAAACACTGGACCAGAAGGGGATTAGATAAATTGCTTCGAAAAATTAGCGTAACAGGGTCAGTCGATCGCGTCATTGATAGTGGTCGACAAAGGTCATCGCGCACTGAAGAAAACGTTGCCTAATGGCGCTACCGACTCCAGGCTTGCGTGCAAGCAGAAGGAGGACATTTTGAACATCTTCTTTAATTAAATAATCAAACCATACTACTGAGAGTTTCTTCATAAAAAATATTAAATAATGTTTTCATGTTAGAAGTACTTATATGAAATACAAAGTTTGGCTTACTTTTCATTGAATCACGGTGTAGATATTAAGGCTCTTTTCTTTAATTTCACAAAACGTCGTATAAGCTAGGCCTATAGGCCCTACTAACGACCTCGGTCACCTATGCCACATAAAATCTCACGAAAAAAACCAGTTCATGAGGGGGCCCGATAGCGCATTGGATAACACACTAGCATAGAGAGCGAGAGGTACTGAGTTCAAGTCCGTAGGGCGGACATGCTTTGTAGGCTGCTATTAGAGCCGTGTATTGCAGGCTGTCTGTTCTGTCAGTAGTTAAGATTTATGTCTTCTGTCATTTGTGTTGTTGTCAATAATTATTTGTTTCAATTGCATGCATAATAATTGTACACTGTAACCGGTTGCGGTTTGTCAACCGGATTGTTTCAATAAACAAAAATATTATTATTATCACCTCAATGATCCGTCAAATTTGGACAGAGCATAGCAGATGGGGCTACATCTGGAGCATGAGTGACGATTACACCTTATTCAGAATTTAAGAATTTAAATACCAAATTGAAATGGGACACATTTTGGACTATCACACAATCATTTTATTTATAGTTTAAACTTTAAAATGAAATGTTATCAGTACAGTCTGTGATTTATTTCAATGTGAAAGTATTATAACACGAAACAAAATGACTTGTTTAATTATTCTCCTAAACACTTCAAACAAAATCCCCATCAGAGGGACTAGCTTAAATACCTGCGCTATATGAAATTCACTCTGTCGGATATACTTGTTGATAACAGCCAAACCAGATATCTTCTGCTCACCTGGATACTTATATCGTACATTTGACTGTAGACATCTCAGATGCTGAAAACTTTCGAGATTATGACTACGATTTCATTGCAATCATAATTATTTGTATTGGGTTTGGTTGTTTACCATATTCCTGTAGCTTGTGCAGTCGGCTGTCATCGCCCGTGAGTTTAGACTGTTGTAGAAGAGTTGACATGTTGAGTTTTTCTTGAAGTAGTTGTACTGAAGACACTCTTTCTGAGCAGCACAAGCGAGAGCGCACCCAGAATTACTCTTAACAAACGGTGTCTTGGAAGGAACACCATAGACGCAAACCTGGTCACCTTCTGAGTTGATGTTGAGTGAGAAAAGTTCTGACGACATCAAAGTTGCTCCGGAAAATTTAGCGCAGCTCATCAAACTTACAACAAATGCAACCACCAGTGCTACAGCCATTTCGTCGAATACCAAATAGGACTGCGGCGTTAGAACCCTGTTCAGTAGGCGCTTATACAAAAAGAATAAAGGACACACAGCTGTGTAAAATGGGAAAGCCATCCTTTGTGCTGTTGTGACGCTGTGCAGACTATGGCGCACATTTTCTATGTCTGTCCGCAGACGTCCTTAATTGATGAACTACTGGCTCTTCATTTCGTTGATGAAAACGCTTGCAACTAGCCGGGTACGAACTGCATGGGCCATGCTAGAAAAAACGATGAAATCGATTACATTATAAAGCAATCACAAAGGAAATTTCATTATGCGTGTTGATGTGCTGCTCTGTTGTTCCTAAACAAAAGTTCTTCACAGACTGATGCTTCAGTCATCGATTTGTTTCATTGTAAAACTCTGGAAAAAATTACAGGTGAAAGTACAGGCGTAGAAAAGGGATAGCCTATGTTCAGGGAGAGTACTATTATAGAGGCCTGCAATACATGATGACGTATCGATTACTTTAAGTTGCCTGTGGTTGAATGATACTTCGTTTGAGCCACATAGGTGATCACACAAGCGAGAGAACACAGACAATCGGTAGATTGTGTAGGATCGCACAGTCTGCATTTTTTATGGGCAGTGACTGATCCACGCATATTGTGAACATGATGAGCGTAAATTATGAAATATTTAACGCAGAAATGCAAACCACAATGCTATATTGGATGTAGCGAGTAGGAAACACACACTGGCACGTTGTACGATTTGTATGAAATATATGAGAACAAAAGATCCATCCTATCGTGCTTAACTCCATGTACGCAATGAGGAACACGTTCCATACATTTGCTAGATCATAATGCTGAATAATAATTATATTACGACACCTGTAAAGCATGCATGGCATGGGACACGACGGTTGCCGATTGTTTAGAGTGCTCGAGTAAGTCCTTCACTCACAATTGCTCAGCACCATTGGTCGATGATTGGTCATTACATAGCGGCGGTTAATAAATGCGTATCATAATAATATTCTGGGTAAATGATGCGAAACTGTAATTGTTAACAACTGCACCCCACTAAACTGTAACAAATTAGAAGCGTTTCTTTATTATATATATATATATATATATATATTCCCCGAGTGAATCAGGGAATATGCATCTACCACGAAAATTTCAGGGTATACACATTCCCTGATTAATTATACACACTAGTTCGAATATGCACATTGAGGTCGGGCAATCATTAAGAGCCAGAACAGACTGGAAGAGGTTATTTTCAGTTTAGAGCTATAGACAACGAGCCATGGTGTACGCCACAAATTGCACCACAAAGAGCGCCCTCTCTGGACTCAATGAACGCGACTGTGTGGGTAGACATGATTATCATCTTGTAATAATGAAACCTTTGTCCATTTCCCAACGGCGTTTCAACGGGACAACCCTGTCATTGCTCCTCCCTTAACCTCACATGGAGGGGTCGCATTTGCCATCGCATCACCCACACAAGACCGCACCAATAACTGTCGGATTAACAACTACGCCTTAAGGCATTTGGTGACGCTTGTATTTGCCGTTCCCGATGCCTGCGGCTGCGAGCCACGACGTCGTTACCGAATCTACTGCCCACGGTGTATCGATAACTACGCGCCGGTCGTTACAGCGTGCTCCGCAAAACGCGGCATTATGTCGTAAATTCTACTTTGTAGGAAATGAACGAATGTCGCGTTTCCTTGGACACCTGTATGGTCTGGTTGGAAAATGACCGACTGCACTAACTATGCTCAATTTAGACAGACAGACAGATAGACCGACAGCCAGAAAGACAGACAGACAAACAGAAGTAATGACTTGCAGATATAGTGGCCGTAAACTTGCTATAAACTAACACATGAAATTCTCATCCGACAGATAGGCTAGCAAATGGATAACCGACAGGCAGACAGACAGAGAAAGAGACAAGCAGCTCTTAAAGCTTTCAGACGAAGATAGAACTCAAAGAGAGACAAATAGAAAGACAGACATGCAGACAGATATACGAGTAACTAACATCCAATCACGTTGGTATGCAATTACATCCAAACATACACGCAGAGGCATCGAATGACACTCCAGCAGGCAGAGAAACGGACAGGCGGAGAGACTGAAGTACGGAATGTAATTACAGGTCTGTGGTTCTGCACTGCAGAGTGTTGCACAGTATTTGTGGACCTGTGTTGAGCTATGACATCAAATTACATTATATTATTATTATTATTATTATTATTATTATTATTATTATTATTATTATTATTATTATTATTATTATTATTATTATTATTATTATTATTCTGATTTCATCGATGGAAGCCAATGAAACAAGAAATATTTGTTGAATACGCGAGAAGGAACAGAATGGATCTAAAAATATGCTTCCAGGAATATTAAGGCAAGGAAGGCCGACTTACAGACAGACAGACAGACACACAGACAGACAGACAGACAGATAGATGGACAGACAGTCGATATATAGACAGACATTCAGACATACGGACTATTATTAAGACGGATTACTTAGACGGACAAACAGACACACGCCGACATATAGATAGGCCTAGATCATCAGATCTTCAGTCAGAAATAGGGTTTTAAATAATTATAAACGTCACAATTTTTCTTCTTTTCTTCTGCCGTGGCTGGGCTGGGAGCGCTCCTGAGTAGATTTCTTGAAGGGGCGCTATATAAATCTCCAGAATGGATGAATGAATCAATCAATGAACTAGAAAGACAAAGAAAAAGATAGACAGAGTAAGACAAACTGCCAATTTGTCTGTCTCTGTCTGTCTGTCACGTCTGTCAGATCTTCAGGCAGAAACAGACAAATATAAAGACAGAGACAGCTACTAGACCGAGGTAATGACGATCAGGTGATATCTTCGAGCTGACTGAGAGATAAATGCCAATCCTAAGACTCCTTCCGTGACGTCGTTAGACTAATGAATATAATACAGCCATTAGGGATAATCTTATTTGAGGAATTTGTTGAATTTACAGATTATTCATACGTACCTGTGGGTTGTTGCTGGCATAGTATAATCATCAGAATTAAGAGGCAAAAGCCGCATGACAAATGTAGTATATATTTTAGTTCATTTTTATAGTGATTAGGCTATTATTAATGTTTTGTTCCGAGGTTTATGTCATCCCACAGGCTCTTAAACCAATGTCCCGAGACAAGGAAACGAACGTCTTGAAACGGCTCATAACTCGTTAAGTTTTGGCTGACGAGTTATAATAATAGGCCTAATAGTAATAGTAATAATAATAATAATAATAATAATAATAATAATTATAATTATTATTGTTATTCCTATTATTATTATTATTATTATTATTATTATTATTATTATTATTATTATTATTATTATTATTATTATTATTATTATTATTATTATTATTATTATTATTATTATTATTATTCTTATTATTATTATTATTATTCTTATTATTATTATTATTATTATTATTATTATTATTGTTATTATTATTATTACTTCTTCCATGGCGGAGAGATGGTAAGAGGCTTAGATCAGAAGGACGCGGGTTCGATACCCGCTAGTGCCATAAGCTTGACTCGGCCTTCAACTTCCGCTAGGGGGACTGCAAAAGGAGCAGTAGGACAGGTGGGCGCCTTGTAGGCTGCCATACAGTTAAATTCTACTTCTGTTGATCTTGTTATCATCTGTTACTGCTATATTATGCAATCTTACTGCGTAGGCCTACTTCTCAGTTTGAATTGATAAACGAATATTATTATTATTACACTTACTACTACAATTTTCAGGCCTATTATCATCATCGAAATTATTAGGTCTATTATTGTTATTACGCCTATTATTATTATTATTATTATTATTATTATTATTATTATTATTATTATTATTATTATTATTATTATTATTCCAAATTTATTATTACATTATTATTATTATTTTATTATTATTATTATTGCCTTTTTATCTCTGCAATGAAAGTGTCTTTAGAACTAATATTGCTAGTGCAACGCTACTAGTACTGCTGCTATACAAAATAACGATGATTCTAATTACGTTATTATTACATTATTAAATAATAAGAAATAAAATTCAGCGTGCCTAGATGGGTTTAGCAGAATGTGAAGGTGTAAGAAGAAGAAGAATGCGAAGAAGAATGCGAAAAAGAAGAGGAAGAGGAGCAGGAGGTGGAGGTGGAGGTGGAGGAGCAGGAGGAGCAGGAGGAAGAAGAAGAAGAAAAAGAAGAACAAGAAGAAAAAGAACAAGAACAAGAAGAACAAGAACAAGAAGAACAAGAAGAATAAGAACAAGAATAAGAAGAACAAGAAGAGGAATAGTAACAGGAGGTGGAGGAGGAGCAGGAAAAAGAACAAGAAGAAGTGCCGTCTCTTAATCAAGCCTCAGAGTCAGCCATGAGCATAAAGTGTTAGTGATTTTATTTTAGCCTCAGCATATGAGTGGGTTTCCATTCCTCTCCCTCGCCGTCTCATCTTCTCCAGGCAGTGTACGGTCAATGTACTCATCATAGCTGAATTTGCTAGGGGGCGCAGGTGCATCAGAAATCTCGAAACAGATTTCTACCCTGGCAGGGTATTGAACCCCGACCTATCAGTATACAGTCGAGCACGCTGACCACTATACAATCGCGCAAGGAGTTGTTAATGCTCTATGTATAATGGCAAAGTGCAAATCTTTAACGAGCGTGCCGCACAGCGGTAGCATAGCCTACTCCTCAACTCTTCGCACGGACGAAACTGTTAACGACCTCAACCAATTTTGACAAAGGAGTGGATGAACTCAGAAGCCGATGTCGTTGAACTCAAAACTACTGCAAGGGTTGAGGTTGTTTAGGAAACGCGGCGGGGGGGCGGTCTGTTGAAGACGATGGATTAAACGAGGGAGGCAAGACATAAAGTAAGTAAGTAAGTATATTCTTCAATAAAAAATCATAAAGAAAGAACAGCAGAGAAGAGACTATAGTGAAACGAGGAACAAAACAAGAAATGAAGACACGCAGTGAAGGATGAGTGTAGAGTAGAATGAAAGCAAGGTTTAATGGGTGGACGATGTTGCATAATGCAGTGGAGATAGACAAATGCTGTGGCTGGAGGTTGTGGCTGACTGATTCATTATGTGGGGATGACTCGATGTATATTTGAAGGGATGTGTGGATGGATAGATATGTAGATGAATGAATGGATATTTCAATTAATGGATAGCTGACTGGATGGATGGACATAAGTTTGAACGGCCGATCGAAACAAACCAAAGGAAGGAAGAAAGCAAAGAAAAACAAACAAATCATATAGGAAGCAAGCAACAATGCAGTAAATGTGAATGTAAACGTTTTTATACGGTGACCAATGACCATATGGTCTCGACCCTGCTCATTTTTCAATGAATTGATCGGGTCAGATCATTCGCCACCGCTGCCCGTTTGATTACGTTCCAATCCAGTTACGGTCCGCGTGTATGGACTGTGCTAGCCCGAGATTTAAATCTCTTAAATAAGCCACCTTCGGGAAGCGAACTGCAATCATCACGCTCTACTACACAGAGTCGCATAAGACGCAGTAGATACGCTCTAACCATTGGTTAGTAACCAATGTAGGTAACTGGGCCACAGAATGTTAGATTGAATTAGAGAAAGCGAAAAAAGAAGCACAGCATGCGACAGAAAGAAATAAAGGAACAGGCAGATACAGTCAGTGACCTGATTCCGGCGCGTGTGTCGTTAGTGCCTGAAACGCTGACAATAACTCTTCGAAATGGTCAACGATGCAACATTTGCGACATAATTATCGCCTAATGCATCTGTTGTCGCTTAAATCAATTGCTAACGGTTTTGTATGTTATGCATACTCATTACAGCTATAATTGGTAAAGTAAGTTATGACGTTTGTTGATTCGTTTGTATGTCTACCTGTGTGCGTCCCTATGTCTGGAAAAATGTTTATGTCGACGCTGGCGATGTTGCTGTGAAAGTCTTGCTATTATTGCTGTGCTGTCGGTCGGGCTACAAGGCGGGTGTTTGTCTCTCTCTGCTTGTCTCTCCTTCTACCTGTTTTTGCTTTCAGTCCCATACAACAGAATGTAGTTGTTTATTACATGGCATAAAAGGGCTTAAAACCGCCATATAATTGCCAGGATACATTCACACATACATGCATACATATATAACTGTACCATGAGTATGTAGGCTAAACAAATATATACGGATACATAAATTCTTACTGCTTATAAGCCTATATAGGCATTCATAGGCCTACACACATACATAGCCTACTTAAGCAGTTACATGCGTGCAATGCCATACATGCCTTTACATACATGCTGGTACGTATCTAGCCATTGTACATTTCTCTTAACTCCCAGGAACCATTCATCCAGTGCCCCTATCAATGCGCACGCTTCTAGTATCGGTAACTCTGCAATCGTTGACCATCGATAAACCCTCTGATTCTCCCTACGTTATTTATCAATCCAATCAACCAATTGTTCAAAAGCTGCCCTTAATTCTCATCGACTCACTTGCCTACTGGCCTAATAATCTAACAAAGTACCATATTACCTCTCTAGTAACACACCCATTCAAATGCTTACCGAATGATACAAGAAAGTACCATTTTGCCTCCTTCTGACCTTCCTATTCAGATGCTCACATTATGATTAAAAAAGTATCAGTTTGCTTCATGCTATCCTACC